>JABUQX010103397.1:5000-37500 GCA_015478945.1 Trachelipus rathkii
ATCTTTGACAAATTCTCTAAGTGTATAGTTTTTAACACTTAAAAGCACATCTGCCAATATAAAATTCCATTTAACCTTTTGGCACTTCTCAAGTTTATCATTAGGTTTTGAATTTTTTAGTATCCATAAATTATTTGTTTAACGTCTTTTTTTCGAGACATCAGCAGGATGGAGTCAAAAACATATCAATGTTTGATTTTCTTGAAATATATCGTCCTTCAAATTGACGAATCATTCTTCTCCTAGAAACACATAATTTTTGCTTTTTCAATTTCATCTTTCCAATTGGCGATCATCTAATCTCCTTGGAAACCAAATCTTTTTTTAGGATTTTCTTGCATCTGTTTAAACTTTAGATGAGACGAGATTTCTTTTTCTTAAGAGAATTTGAAGTAATTCCTGCCCAACTTTCTTAAGCATAATTTCATTTACGTTTGATTTTTTCAGAATCAATGCTTAAATACATTTGGGAAGCAGGAGGTGCTGAAGGTAGTAATCTAAATTGATCCAAAAGTTTCATCATTCGAAGTACAATTTCCGGAAATTTTTTATATCTTTATCGTTTATTTCATTAGTATTCACTTATCATTTTTATTTCAAATAATTTTCTTTAGAGGAAGCCTTAACGATGCCGAAGTTTATTTCTTTTAATCTTGATCTTCAGATCTTTGTAGTTTCCTCAAGATTATTGATTCGATTCTATTCAAGTTAAATTTGTTAATTCTACAACGCACGCTAATATAGACTCAAGAAACTCACTCAGCACTGGATTAGAGAGTATAGGATCTTATGACTCTGCACAAATATTTAGCGAGCGAAAATCTTTTATTTATTACTAGTATATTAAGCAGAATTGGATTTAAGAGATTCCATAAATTATCCCCTGCATATCAACCGCATCTTCACACCTACTCCATCTTCTCCATGTTTATTCTCTATTCTCCAATAAATTTCGATTAGATGTATCTCATGTTTTATGAACATCCTGTGGTGCGATAATTTAGATGCACCAAGCACACATAAAACATAGCACACTGCAGGTCATAATTCTATTATCAGTATTCTTTATCCATTTGAATCTAACAATTTAATACGCATACTGTTGTCAATAATAGAGTCTATTATTACACTTCAATATTGGAAGCATCTGCGAACTTTAGAGACCATAATAAAGTGAGTCTTAATGGAGATATAATCAGCAACAGCATTTTCAACGAGCTTACAAGCTAAAATACCGACACATTTAATTCAGTCCTAAAAATTGGCTGGCTGTATATTGTTAAGATCACAAAGATATTTGTAAGAACTGACTGATGATAAGGCTAAGAATGAGCGGGGCGAGAGCGCCCGCGCGAGCGGTGAGGTCTCCATCATTGCGTTTGACTTAATTTGCGATATAATAGATTATAAATTCATTAAGTGTGTGGGTTAGTACACCTCATTAGTGCTCCTCCTGTTTTAAATTGATTTTAACTATTATGGTTTGAATATGTGAAGAATCTAATGTAACCTTATCATAATACAGTATCAATGTATACTATCCGTTTTAATTTTTTCTCTTTTTTGAAACATTAATTTTGTTATGTCCATAGTTGTTTTTTAAGAATTGTGCACCATCACGTTAGTCCATTTGTTATAGTACTCTTAATTACGGCATTATCTAGTTATATTCTTATGCTTTCGTCTGTTCTACGTTCTCTCCACCTATATAGCTCTTTCACGTGTATTTTGTTTTATTTTACTTTAGAAAGAGTTGGATTTATTTGCTACTATATCTTACTATATGTATTCGGTCGAGATGTATTATTTTAATTTTATATATTCTTGCATTTAGTTTTTTTTTTCATGTATATTTTTTTCTTTTATATTATCGTAAATTTTCGTATTTATTATTGTACTGTGTGAATGCGTTTGTTTTAAACTTTCTAGACTTGGTGGTATTTTCAGCTTTTACATATTTTCATTGGTAAGACAACGTTTTTACGCATTTTAATCATTTTACTTTTCTCTCTCAGTAATATGAGTAAACATTCCTCCTCTTAACTCTTGATTTACGTAACTTCCGCTTTTTTATTGAGCGGTCCGTGGGTTTTTATGGGAGTTGTTTGTGGTTGTGTGTGGTGATGGCTGTTGCTGGCACATGGTCTTGGCTGGGCGCGTTTCGCTGATCGGCGAGAGTTTGAACGACGTCACATTACGATCCGCTTTACGTCGCTTATAGTCGGATGTCTAGCCGCCGTGGAATAGCGCGACATATCTTAATTCTCTAGGATTATCATTTCTTATTCACTCTTGAGAGCCTGCTATCTATATTATCACCAGAGATAATAGTAAAATTCGATCGCTACGTAACTCGTATATAATGAGTGATAAATGCTGACTATTAGAGAGACCATTTGTATTTAGCAATATATTTCCGTCTAAAGATGAGTGTAAGGTTAATGTGCCATAAAGTCAAAACATCAACACTCACTCCTAGTAACAATTAAGATATCGAGGAATCTTGAATTCTCTAACTAACTATTCTGAGAGTGTATGACTGTGGCTTTAAAATGCGGTCTTCCTTCTACTTAACATATAAACTATTGTGACTTCATGCCACTTATTCTGTTACTCTCTAACAGAAGCAGATTTTTAACGCACCTTATTTTTGAGAATATCATTACTACGTCTCACGAGAACTGTAAATTCTTCTCATTTCCAAAATAAACTGGAAAGTCCTCTATTTAGAGGATTTCATGTACAACAAACACTGAATGGATTTGTCCTCTATCATACTAGATTTTGGTGGGAGATAATCATTTAGCATTAACTTAACAGAGATCTGGAGTATAAAATAAATTTAATAAAGAACCCACACCACATTTCCGGATTCTGAGCCCAACCAAAATTCTTGAACACCTTTTGACCTAATTGAGTTATTCACTACTAGTAATCCTCACTAATAAATAACCTACACCATATCACTACCTATATGGTAAATCTGACACAACGACTTATATATCTCTTAATTTTAATACTTTCTCTCCACCAGCTCATCTTAACCTAAAGGCGTTTTTTCTCCACCTTTGATCGGGCCGAATTGGGGGCATTGCGTTGCCTCTTACGCTAACAAATAAATATGGAATGACTGCTTTGTCTCTGAAGTGACTGCTTCGACTTAGCCGATATGGTGGGAGCCTTAATCGTTGATGGAATGAGCGGGTTCATTCCATTCTTCTTCGACTAAATCTTTCCCTCCTCATATTCACGTGTTCGATCGTTAGCTTGAGTTATTCTCTGGCCTTGTATCAAGGCTAGATTGACAGTGCGATATCGGGAGTGAAAAAAAATTCTCTGTATCGTCAACTATCACCATTGCTAATTTTCATTCAGCTAGAAATCGTTGCAGAGGATACTCTCGCGAGCAAAGCCGGGCTTTCATCAAGACAAAAGTGCGCTAAACGCTCCTTGGTTATACCTACTAACATCTTCTGGCCTCTTGCCAAAAACATTCCTAACAACTTCTGTAATATCTGTCTATTCCTCATTATTCGATCAGATGGTTCTGTTGCTAATTCTCCCACTTGAAAAGGCCAATAATCTCTTCGGCCTCATATTATCCTCTAACTCAACCCCTAAAGACGATTCTGGCATTCATCATCCTCTCCTCTCACGGGTTGTCCTATGCCTTTGCCAATGATTACATTTGATCGGGTAGCATGGGCTTGCTGAAAATCTACGAAGTTAAGGAAGTTGACGGGTGGCCCCGGATGTTCATCCTCAACCGCGAGTTTTCGACGGAGTGTCTTCCGTTCTATCCCCGACCCTCGTTTAACTATATTCTCTGTCTCAATACTAACACTTTCCTCAGTGTTGGAAAGCACAGCACCATGTCCACCTATTTCCGAATAAAGGAAGCCTGCCTCGGATCCTGTTTTACCAACTAATCAACCGCCTATTAAAAAAGCATCTTACTTTGTATTCTATCAAGATATTTTGAAACTCTATTTTCTCACTCTCATTTCTTAGATCATCCTGAATGTAATTTCAACTTCTTTCCGATCGCCATACGGCTTTTGGCGCTCACGGTCTACTGGCGATATACTTTCACTAAACCTATGATTTATGGTTTTCCGCCCGACCTTAGAGAACTACGGGGAGACTTGCGTGGTTGGCGCTTGACATATCCAAAGCTTTTGACCGGGTATGACACGCGTCACTGCATGCTCTCCAGCTCCCTCCCTTTGGTTTCCTCCTTCTCTTGCTAATTTGTCTAGTTTTACTTTCAATACGCTCCACATATCGAGCTGTGTATTGATTAGGGGAGAGCGATTTCTTTCTTAATTCTGTCGAATAGATGTTGTTCCTCAAGGAATCCTGTCTTATCTACTATTATTCACATTACTTTTCATTAATGATTCTTCTCACCTGCAACATCTAATCTATTCACATCTATGACCGATGACTCGAGATAACCCTTCATTCTTACAACTCATTTTTATCTGTCTACCTTTGGCTCTAGAATGTCACTCTCGTCTTAATCTATTCCGATTCTATTTTATAGCTGATCTGGATAGAATTAATCCGGGTGGGGTCGTCTGAACCTTGTGAAATTCAAATTCTTTAAAAACTCAAACTTCATAACAAATTTCCCTTCTCTAAACACCTACTTTCACTCTTCATCTTTCGATACCTTTGAGAGTTCTCATCGTAATCTCCCTGTTGACAATATAAAACATCCTTGGCCTTATAACATAAACAAAACTTATCTTGTGAAACCATCACAATATCACAACGGTTGTTAGGGCGGCTGCTACAAAGAAAGAGGCGGAGTTCTGTTTTGACTGCGTTAGAACTTATTTTTACCTCTTCCACCAGTTGCTACCAAGCTTATAACAAGGGCCTCATCGGCCCTTAGTATAATAGACGTACTGCTCTCTATCTCCTGGGAGGGGTATTCTGGTTTATAAACTCATAACGCTTTTGAGGAGAATAGGGTAAGTAGTCAAAGGCCAAAAGGCTAACTTATAAAAGCTGATTCGTAGCTGTTGCGCAGTTACCGTATGACCCACTACGATTTGGCGGGCGTTCGATGTGGTTAGCTTATTTATACCCTTTTTAAGAGGTAGTTCGGGATTCGCAGCGGACATGGTGCTTCGAAGGGAGGTCTATTCACTTCGCGCGAGATAAACACTCCACCTGTTACGTCGCGCCTTGGAGCACTGATGGGCGTGCTCGGGTGTCGGCACGTGGAGTTTTTGCGGATGTTGAAGTAAGGTAACTAACACAAGGCAGTTCGCCATAGCGGATGCTTCCCTTCTCCTTGCTACATCCTAGATTCTGCCCGCAATCATACTTGTACTACATATCTCCTGTTCTTCTGACTATTCTATACACCCACTTTCTAAAAGCCTGTCATAATGACACTCTGCACAGTATTTATTGGCTTAGTTGTAATTGTATCTTTTATGATGGAGTACATGCAACACCAACCTACCTTGGACAATATGTTGTGCTTCTGCTCGTTGAGTTGTGTGTGACTATACTGTACAATATTTTATTAGTATATTTTATATTGAGACCATAATATTATATATATAGTTGTTATAATATAATATTTATTAATATATATAGTTATAATAATATAATTTAATATTAATAACTATTATAAAATAATTAATACTACTAACTATTATATATATTTTAATTAGCCTAATTATTATACCCCAATCCAAAAAACACAGGCATATAGATCGATTTGCGCGCAATGAAGAATCGTTTCAAACAAAGTGAGCCAATATAAAGTACCATAAATCTAGCAACCACAATGTTTATGTAGTAACGAAAAAGAGATTAGCTCAAAAAAACTTTAATATAGTGACTTTTGGTTTGCGGAAGTATGTATTTATTATTGTGGAAATTTTATTAAAAACCAATTATTATAATTATTAATGGGTATATCAAAAACTAAAAGAATCGTGATAATTATACTATAAACATTATGTACACACCCAACTGGGGTGGCTGGGGCTCGACGTTTGGTTATGGTCAGCATTTATACAAATATTTCCGTACCTCTATATATATAACCATATATTATATACTAATAATATATTTAATTTTTTTGGTATATTGTAGCCAGTAACACGCGAAAATATATTCAAATCTATATATCACCAACACCATATAATGCTAAGATTAGGTAGATATAATTTTAATATATAATAAATAATAACTATATCTAATAAAAATATATAAAATATAATTTATATACATATTGTATATAATGTCAATTAATTTTTTATGTAATTTATATATATAATGAAATAATGTATAATTATCAGATATAATGTATAATAATAATTCTGATATTCACATATATGTATTTATGTGGGCACAAATTCTGACATATATCTATGTGTGGTAATTTGTAAATTGATAGTGTTATTATGAAACGAATAGTAAATTTAAATAAAAATAACATTTTTAGAAAATTATTATAAGTCCACTGTTGTCTTATCGACATATTTAACCGTTTTTTCCTCACTTCGCAGTACTTATTCAAATGTTAGTTCCTATAGTTACAGCATATAAGGAATGTAATAGTTTTTCAAAGATCAAAAAATGATCAGCAATATGTCTAACAATGTATCAATTTCTTGACAGAATACTTCGAATGATCAAGAAGATCTTTCTTCGGAATAATCGGATGTGAAATAGATATAAGGTCTTGGATATCAACCCTTCTTAATAGCCTTCATATTTGAAAATAATTATTTAAAACAACTTAATTTATGTATTACTTTTAAATATATTACGTTTTAAAAAAAAAAAATTAATAACCACTTTTCATTAAGAATATCACAATAATAACAATAGAAAAATTAATAACATAGCTCCGAACATTCTTACAACTTAAAATCCTCCAACAAAAAAATAAATTATTTATATCTACTATTATTTTTAAAATTAAATTTTTTTCACATAATTCCATTTACCCTCTACTTTATTATGAATGCGTTGCTAAGAAAAAATCCTCATCATAAGAAGGAAAAAAATATATTCAATAATAAATAATTAAAGTATCGCTTTATATTGCAAAACTAAATTAAAATGTGCTTTTTTTATTCATTTTGTACTAATATACTAATAATTTATTTTTATTATGAAGCAATTATTTTCGAACCATTTTGAAAAAGTGAGGTGATTTTTTAACAAAAAAAAAACCACATTTTGGCTAAGTCTGTTTCTGCCTAATAGGTAAATAGCTAGAACACTACGTGATCCTAACGGACGTAGACGACGCTAGCTCGTCGCTAAAAAACAAAATTTAGTTTGAGAGAAGTTAATTTTTAAAATTATTAAAAAAATGTATTAGAAAGTATTTATGAAATTTTGTTGCATACGTATTCGGGTTGGCAAATTATCTAATTTAACTTGACTAGAATCTTATCTCGATTAAGAGCTCATGTGGCTTCCATTTCTATATTAATATTATAGAATATATATATATTATATTTATAATATTATAAATATAATTAATATTATAATATAATATATTAATATATATATATTAATAATAATTATATTATATAAATATTAGCATAAATATTTTAACTCGAGTGCTAACTCGTGACTCAGCACGAGTTAACATAGAAATAAGAATCTATTTTTGCAAATTTTTCTTATCATATTTTATTTATAGTTTTTAGTTTTTTCCGCGACAAGTTGGTCAGAAAATAATGATCAAGTGGTATTACATAATCATATATAAAGATTATGCAGAATTTAAAACGAAAAAGGTAAGAATATCCACCGCTATTAAATAACTTTTAACCCATTAAAATTGCGCGCACGGTTAGTCGCGCCGCCAATCGAATGCGGAGAAATGGTATCTGAGTATATTGAAGTATAAAATTGTTACCTAAATACTAATGTTTATAGCGAAATAATTCTAATACCGTATTCATAAATAAGGGTGAATTTTATACACAAAGATTAGCCATCTGGATATCTAAAACAAATGAAGTAAGACGGTCATTAACGAAAACTAACTTTGCGTAGTATAATTATACTACTGTATAAATCACAAAATATAAATATAATACCTCAGAAGCATACAGGAAAAGGTTTACTTTTTATTCAGAATATATAAAATTTGGAATATTTTAAATAGTGAAATGTACTTATTATATTATATTATTACATATAAACATAATATTAATATAAAATAATATATATAGATACACTATATAATATATATTTTTATGGTAAGTACCAAATAGTCGAAAATATATGTACATTTGTTTAAATAGTATTCACTATATAAAGGTACCTTATGTGAGACACTTACATATATTGTTGACATAGGCCAATACTTAATTCCAAAAAAGGGTCAACAGTCATAGAGTTCACACACCACATGTGATGAGAGAGTTTATAGCAGTGTTAAATTAGTTTTTACGTTAATACACAAAAATTACGCACACATATGGGTCCCTCCAAAAAAAGGTGCAATATAACCTTATATCTCCATTTAAAGCTGAAAAAAGTCTCGCTGAGATAAAAGCCACCTCAAAGCAGAAGAGTAAAACGACATTTATTGTTCTTATTCACATTGTTGCCAATCCCACAACTCAGAGAGAATGTTAAAACTAATGAAACAGTATTAGAAAAATCCCGGGCAATCCCAAAAGCAATGAAACAGGGCTCGAAGGAATTGAAGGAGGGAGCTAAAGGTACGAGCGAAGATAAATTGAAGTTCGTTACTGAAACATTTAAAGATCTTCAATTGGCATCACAACAACCACTACCACCTTCTAGTTCTAGTCAATCAGACGAAGATTTGACTCGGCAGGCACTTTCTTTTGGAAAATCAGACTCTACTTTGCCAAAACTACAATCCCCTTCTAGTCCAACAGACTCTACTTCTTCCTCAGAACAACCATCCTTTTCTAGTCAGGCGGACTCTTCATTGGCACAGCAACTGCCATCTGATCAGCCAGACATTAAACCTACCGATAAAACAAATGTTGAAGCTGCAAAACTGTTAGAAGCATTTAAAGATATTCAATTTGCATCACAGCAACCACTACCTTCTTCTAGTCAATCAGAGGAAGAGTCTTCGACTCGGCAGCCACTTTCCTTTGATCAATCGGACTCTCCTTTACCAAAACTACAATCCCCTTCTAGTCCAACAGACTCTACTTCTTCCTCAGAACAACCATCGTTTTCTAGTCAGGCAGACTCTTCATTTGACACAGCACCAGGACGCCATCTGATCTAGCCAGACATTCATACCTAAACGGCTCTACCGATAAAGAACAAATGCTGAACAATGCTGAAGCAAAATCAGAGAGAGAAAGAGAAGGCAAATTGGAAAGCTTTTTCAAAGTATAGGTTTCTTTGTGATCAATCTTGGGATTGGTCCATTGTCGAGAAATTGGATGATTGATTTAAAAAAAAATTCAATAAATTCTACAAATCATTTTTACCTTGGAATTTGCAAATCTTACAATTATGGAATATTTGAAGTTATCGCTAGCGAATTATACCATTAGTAAGAATTACGTAATTATACTGGCTTAGAAATATATTTTTCAAAGAGAGATCATGATTTTAACTAAAAATGTTGGACTTTAGACTCTTTTACAAGTGGGCTCACAAAATTAAATTTTATATTTCATTCTTCAAGGTTATATACATTTGAGCCATTGGGCAACGCACTAAAACAAGCATTAACTGAAGGTAACAGTCCGCCCAATGATATCCTCCATTTAGTAAAACAATAAATCTATTTTTAAATTATGGCAATTAAGCAAGGACATACTTCAATTCTACAGACAGATACAATGAAACACGCGTCGTCGAGAAAGACCATTTAATCATATATACTATGCATATGAGAATATGATCAAAATGTAAATCATATCTAAGTATTTGAGATAGTAATCCAAACATTCTTTCTCGATATGATTAATATCACGCTATGTATCACTTATAGAGTTCTTATATATAGTCTGCATTTTCTTCCTACATAATATATCAGAATAAATGGATAAAGAATTATTTTTGGCGAGTAGATGGAGACAATTATTGGATCAATTACATTAATGCTCAAGAGTATTAGAGATAAATGAGAACACTCACATTAAGGCATGTCTTCGTCAAGAGATTGATAAACACACACTTAATTATGAGAAGGTAGATATGACTCTAAAAGGTTCCATTTTCACTCTTTAATGGATGATGATTATTTTAATAATATGTAATCATTGCACAAAAATATTTATTTAAGTCAGATAAATTAATCTCACGGAATATTACGAAAGTGAATACGATGGATTATGGAGATTGATAAAAAAATATTTTATCTCTCATTGTCCTATAATACCTTTACCGACCATTTTTGTTTATTAAAGAAATAAAATAATTACGATCTACGATAGAAAATCGATATGTTTTATACAAATTTTCAAGAAATATTGGTAAGAGTAATAGCACAATTCATCTATTTTATAGGAAATTTCTAAAAATCCGAGTCTCTATATAATAGAAGTTTGATATCATGAAATCCGCAACAATAATACAGATTCGATCTCCGCGCGCTGAGACTTGAAAAAACTATATATGCAGAGCAGTCAGTGAGGAAAACAATTGGGCAAATTCACCCCAAGTGTAAAATAGGAAAATACCATTTGGAATTAGGTCGCAGCTTACAATGTTAAAGTATATGTAAACTTTCACTAATCTTTAAGGAATAGATTATTTTAAAAATATAAATAAATCATATAATTATTATTATTAGAGTTAGAGAGAATAATAATAATATAATATACCTAAGAATAGAAAATACTCAGCAGAAAAATTAAAAATATATAATAAATAATAATAATAATAATAAACTACTATAATATAACACAGTATACCAACAACTACAGACAGTATAACCACAATAGATATCTAATCAAAGAATGAAACTATAATAGCGCCGAAATAGTAAGGAAAATTAAGAATATTTAACTAAAAGACCTACAACTCTTACAACTAATTACTGGTCCCTTTATTCTCACATTAAAACTCGGGAGAGTGACTTAATAGAATGGGACACATTCTGATACACATTCGATCTGAAAGCTATACTCGAAGAAAGTGTATATAATCATCAAGTTGATATTATAACGATTCGTTATACTATCGAGAATATGGCTTAAAGTACATGACAGTTAAACCATAAATTTATTGAGAAACAATGATATTAGTAACCTGATACATATTCTCGAGATAGACAATCACAATAATATTCAATCATATATTACTTTTGTCTATAACACTCTAGTAGATCAATCACAGTTGTACGCTACCAATGATTACCGTATGGGGTCAGCCAAACCTGGATTTCTTATATGACCAGAATACGCTAATATATCAAAATCTTCTAAGCTCTGAATGATTTAGGGTTGCTGATCATAAAAATTTAAATGGGCAATCATAATACGATTTTCCTTTCAATTTTATTGCTGATAGAAGATATAGCCTTACATTAGTTTTCTCTTGCAGGCCAGAAGAATTTTCCTCGCCATCAATGCCAATTAATCCACGGTTCTCTGATTAAATTTTTTTTTTTTTTTTTTTTTTTTTTTTGTAATAGAATATAAAAATTAAAATAACATAGCATTCAACACCAAATAAGTTAAATCTACGTTAACATTTGAATGGGAATCTGAGCAAACCAATATAATAATAATAATAATAATAATAATAATAATAATAATAATAAATAAAAATATAATAATAATAAATTTATAAAATATATGCAGATGATAATAATGATGATTAATGATAATATTGATATCAATGCATTAATGATAATAACTTAATAATAAATTATATTAATAATAACTTTATTTTATTATTTTATATGAAATAATAATAATGAAAAAATAATAATGAATAATAAATAATAATAATAATAAAATAGTTTGATACATAATTAGTCAAAGTAAACTAAATTAAATAAATTAAAATTAAAAATTTTTAATTTATTAATTTAGTTATATTAATTTTTTAATATTTAAAATATTTAATTAATAAAAAATAATTTAGAAAAATTTTATATTATTTATAAAAAAAATATTAATTTTAATAATTTAAAAAATAATTATTAAATTTTAATTTTAAAAAAGTATTTAATTTAAATATATTAAGAGAAATAATATACATAATATCAAATCTTTTATAGAAATATAACTTTATTTAAAAATACAGTAAAATTCAATTTCACTATATATCTCTCATTAATCTTGCGACAGAAAATCAGCATATGCAAATAAAATTATGAAACCGAGAGGAGAGAATAAACCGATAAAAAAGATACATAGAGATTACAAGAGATTAAAATATAAAAACAGATTAAATTAATTTTAAGGTATTCTCACAACAGATAACAACAACAAATAGTAGTGCGCATACAAGGTATGCAAGAAGAGAAAATATAAAACATTGTATTATTTGAATATCACTTTAGAACACAGTTGAACTTAACGAATGCTTGAGAAACTTTTTAACATGTATCTGCACTGAAAAGTGACACAAAACCCGCCCCCACCATATTTATATTTTTTAGCTAATTATTAAATATTAACCAATTTAGCTTCTAACCATAGAAAAAAATCAAATAAAACAATATAATATTATATTTAAATATATATAATTCTAAATGAACATAAAATATCTATAAAATTTATATATTCCGAAAGTTTAAAAATAAAAAACAGCAAGAAAAATATAAAAATGAGGAAAGAGAGGAGACAGATCACAGGTGTGCGAAGAGACAAAGATGAATGGCAACGTATAATTTCCAAAACACTCAATGAACATGAGAAAAAATTAAAGGCTAACTGAAACCATTATACCAGATGTAAATATGACACTGAAAACTAAAAATTAACTCACAAATAAATTAGAGTCGGGATATTCCGGAACACCTCACCAGAGTAGAGTAGAAGAGGAGAAGGAACGGAATAGTTGCTCATTCTTTATATATTATATCACTTAGTATGTTATTTCTCACTAGTCAAGGAGCTCGAGATGTATAGTGATCCATTCACCGTAATTTCTTTATGTCTATGTTTGACGTTGGGTATATTATATTTACTTATTGTATGACTGTATATCTATTAGCTATTATAATAATATACATGTTTGCTGTTTTTTAGAGTAATCTATTTAATATTATTATTTTAATAAAAAATTTGTGAGAAATGCATTATTACTTTTAGTATAATTATTATATTTTAATTTATTCAATTTTATCTTCCCAGTATCAGATCAATTATAAATTAGGTAGATTTATTATTGACATCGACATAGGTTTGTATATCCAATGATATTCATATAGGTATTCTTGTAGATTCTATTCATCTAGTTTAGACTGGCCTATTTGTATATAAAGTGGTAGGTTCATATATTTATTATATTATAATTATTATATATTGTATTTATAATACATATTAACGGAGAGATTTGTATATATCATTTATAATTTTAGAGAGTTTTTTATATCTTTATTATTATTTATTAGTTTATTTATATATATTAATTTATATTAGTTATTTATTTATACATTTATATATATTATATTTATTAGATTAAATATAATTATTAAATAGTTATATAGAATACGTAGGAATAATATTAGACATTTGATTAATATATGTTGATCTATTCTCTACTCATTCATATTACCACGACCTACCCCAAAACAAGAAATACCAAGCGATAAAACAATATAAATGCTTATATGATCACTTTCCCTGTACTCTTATTCTCGCTAGCCTAGTTTTATAAATTCTTATTCAAACGAAAATAGTCACCACTCAAATTTATACACACTGCCAAGTAATTCGACTATCAAGCTATATTAAAAATTTAAATTGCTATAGACTATTTTCAGCAGGCATAATCATAGAAGAATTATCGAGCACTTTCCTAATGTATATAGTGCTTACAACCACCACACGCTATTATAAATTATTAAAGAAACAATTAAAGCTAACACATTGATCCTAACGCATTAATTCCAAATAATCATGAAAATAATTTATTTTTCATATTATAAATATTTATTATCATTTGTTTCTACCTCACGATGAACGTTATATTATGAATAAATAAGAAACACTTAGGTTATGAAAGTTTTATATATATATTATTAATATTATATAATATATATATATTATAATATATATAATATTATATAATTATTATATATATTAATATATATATATATATAATATATATATAATTATATATAAATATTATATATTAATATTAATAAATATATATACTATATATATAAATTATATATATATATATATATATATAATATAATATTTATATATTTTTATATTTATATATATATATATATATATATATATATAGTATATATATATATATATATATATAATATATATATAATTATATATATATATATGTATATAATATATATATATATATATATATATATATATATATATATATATATATATATATATATATATATAAATATATATAATATTATTGATATATATTACAATATATTTAATTTATTTAATAATATAATATATTATATTATAGTTTTTTATATATTATATCATATTATATTTTATATAATAATATATTAAATATATATTAATTTTAAATATATATATATTAATATATATAATATATATATATAATATGGAAGGGAAAGAGATAACAAAATTGGCAATGGAGGATGTTATCTTCCGTTTAGATATTATATGTTTTAATAATACATTATCCTACATATGCCATATACAAACTCGCCCCTTAACATTAAAACTTAGAATAAAGAGTAATAATAAGGAAGCCAAAAAAGCAATGCAAAAAACTTTATTAACTAGTAATTGTTAAAAGTTTGTGTTAAAACTTAATAACGATCTAACTAGGGTGCATTGCTCGGAATATACCCTCATCAAGCTCCAACAATATATTGGCTATCATATTTAATATATTATAAAAATCCCTACAGCCATGGTATAAAGTAGTC
The DNA here is from genome assembly GCA_015478945.1 of Trachelipus rathkii. Taxonomy (NCBI): domain Eukaryota; kingdom Metazoa; phylum Arthropoda; class Malacostraca; order Isopoda; family Trachelipodidae; genus Trachelipus; species Trachelipus rathkii. Next base: position 20,053 of record JABUQX010103397.1, read on the forward strand.
ACATTTCCATGAACTTAGATCTTGATGGATAGCTGTTCAACTACCAGCCATTTACTACTTAAGGCAATAATATGTAAACAGAGACATACAAACTAGTTGAGAAATTATATAAGTAGTAGACAACTTTTACCTTAATAATTATTTATCAGCATTAAAAAAATCCCTCCGTCAGTCTCAATCTCATGTAACAATTTATTATGTAGGTTCTTAGTACTTTACACTGTTCCCATACAGAAAATCTGTGTACTACATCTGAAAAATGACAATATACCATCTCTCACTTTACCTCTAACACAAGTCATTGTATTGTAGCAAGCATGATCATCATCTGAGTGAGTGAGAAAGAGATATCTCGTTCATTATTCGGGCTTACATGTGCCATAAAACAATATATTTTACCATCGCGTTACTCAGACACAATGGAGTAACCAGTATTATTGAGTACTAATAATAGTGACTGAGAACTATTCACCATCATAGGCCTTAGGCATATTATCCAAATTGTATATCACATTCAAAACATAAGAGTTTTTATGTGTAGTTGGTATGTATATATATGAATATGTATTATTACTCTTACTGTATAATAGTATGATTTATATATCACTATGTACGAATGTTCCATTATCACCTATGCGTCTAATTTATAGTAGATTATATTCTTCTCATCACGTAGTATAGTGCACTCATTATCACTTTACTTATACTGGTCCATATATTCATCACTTATATTTGACACCCTAGTACTGTTACCTCAAAAGCATCAGGAAGCAGGGATATTTGAGTGTAAACCACTAGCTTGCTGTGAACCGAGTACAATAATGTTTACATTTTGGAGGTTAGATGACTAATTATAATTCTCTATCCATATACTTTATAATTATTGAGTATAGCCTCTTACACAAAACTGGAGAGTCTATTAGATTTATTGCATTATACTCCTCTCTTCTCAGTACCAGTACCCTACTTAACCTGAGAGTGACATACTATTGCGTGAGAGTGTGTAAACATATAATATTACACTCCAATATATACCTATATATATATGAGATATATATATAACTATAAAACATATATATATAATATGAATATATATATATATATAGTATAATATAAATATATATATAATATATATATATAATATATATATATAATAATATAATATTATATATATAATATATATATATATATATATATATATATATATATATATATATAAATTTATATATATATTTCATATAATATTATATATATATATATATATATTTAATAATATATATATATATATATATATATATTATATAATATATATATATATATATATATATATATATTTATATAATATAATATATATATTTTAATATAATATATTCTATCTCTATCTCTATTCTATCTCTATCTATCTCTATCTCTATCTCTATCTCTATCTCTATCTCTATCTCTTCTCTATCTCTATCTCTATTCTCTCTCTATCTCTATCTCTATCTCTATCTCTATCTCTATCTTATCTCTATCTCTATCTCTATCTCCTATCTCTATCTCTATTCTATCTCTATCTCTATCTCTCTATCTCTAATCTCTATCTCTATCTCTCTATCTCTATCTCTCTATCTCTCTATCTCTCTATCTCTCTATCTCTCTATCTCTCTATCCTCTCTATCTCTCTTATCTCTCTATCTCCTACTCCTATCTCTTCTCTATCTCTCATCTCTCTATCTTCTATCTCTCTATCTCTCTATCTCTCTATCTCTCTATCTCTCTATCTCCTCTTCTCTCTTCTCTCTATCTCTCTAACTCTACTATCTCTGCATCTCTCTATTCTCTCTATAATTCTCTCTTATCTCTCTATCTCTTCTCTCCTCTATCTCTCTTCTCTCTATCTCTCTATCTCTCTATCTCTCTATGATCTCTATCTCTCTAATCTCTCTATCTCTCTATCTCTCTATCTCTCTAATCTCTCTATCTCCTATCTCTAATATCTCTCTATCTCTCTATCTCTCCTATCTTCTCTATCTCCTCTATCTCTCTATCTCTCTATCTCTCTATCTCTCTATTCTCTATCTCTCTTCTCTCTATCTCATCTATCTCTCTATCTCCTATCTCTCTATCTCTCTATCCTCTCTTCTCTTCTATCTCTCTATCTCTCTACTCTCTTCTCTCTATCTCTCTACTCTCTATCTCTCCTCTCTCCTCTCTCTCTCTTCTCTATCTCTATCTCTTATATCTCTCTATAATCTCTCTTAATCTCTCTATATCTCTCTATATCTCTCTATAATCGTCTCTATATCTCTCTATATCTCTCTATATCTCTCTATATCTCTCTAATTCTCTCTATATCTCTATATCTCTCTATATCTCTCGTCTCTCTTATATTATTCTCTATATCTATATATATATATATCTATAATAATATATCTAATATTATCTAATATAATATATCTATATATATATCTATATATATATCTATATATATATCTAATATATATATCTATATATATATCTATATATATATATCTATAATATATATCTATATATATATTAATATCTATAATATATATATCTATATAATATATATCTATATATATATAAACTATATATATATATCTATATATATATATCTATATATAGTATATATATTATATTATATTCTATATATATATATCTATATATATATATCTATATATATATACTATATATATAATATCTATATAATATATATCTAATATATACTATATCTATAATATATATATCTATATATATATATCTATATATATATATCTATAATATATATATCTATATATATATATCTATATAATATATCTATATATATTATCTATATATATATATCTATATATATATATCTATATTAATTATCTAATATATATATATCTATATATAATATATCTAATATATATATATCTATATATATATATTCTATATATATATATCATATATATATATCTATATAATATATCTATATATTATATCTATATATATACTATATATATATCTAATATATATATCTATATATATATTATATATATATATCTATATATATATATCTATATATATATATCTAATATTATATATATCCTATATATATATATCTATAATATATAATATCTATATATATATATCTATATATATATATCTATATTATATACTATATATATATAATTCTTATATATATTTCTATATATTTAATCTATATAATATATATATCTATATATTATATTATCTATAATATATATATATCTATATATATTATAATCTATATATATAATAGCTATATATATATATACTTATATATATATATATTTCATATATATATATATCTATATATATATATAACTATATATATTATATATCTATATAATATATATATCTATAATATATATATATCTATATATATATATATCTATATTATATATATATCCTATATATATATTATTCATATATTATATATAAATATATATATATATCTATATATCCATATATCATATATATATATCTATATATATAATATCTAATATATATATATCATATATATATATATCTATATATATATATCTATTATAATATATCTATATATATAATCTATATATATATATTATATATATAATAATCTATATATATATATCTATATATATATACTATATATATATATCTATATATATATATCTATATATATATATCTAATATATATATATCTATATATATATATCTATATATATATCTATATATATATATCTATATATATATATCTATATTATATATATATCTTATATATATATATATCTATATATATATATATCTATATAATATAATCTATAATATATATATCTTATATATATATCTATATATATATATCTATATATATATATCTATAATATATATATCTATATATATAATCTATATATATATCTATATATATATATATATCTATATATCATATATATATCTATATATATATATATCTATATATATATATCTATATATATATATTCTATATATAATATCTATATATATATATCTATATATATATATCTATATATATATATCTATATAATAATATCTATATATATATTCTAATATATAATATCTTATATATATATACTATTATATATATAGATCTATAATATATATATCTATATATATATAATATTATCTAATATATTATATCTATATATACTATATCTATATATAATATCTATAATATATATATCTATATATATATACTATATATTAATATATCTATATATATATATCTATATATATATATCTATATATATATATCTAAATATATATCTATATATATATAATCTATATATAATTCTATATATATATAGTTCTATACATATATCCTATATATAATATATATAACTATTCTATATATATATATCTATACTATATATATCTATATATATATCTATATATATATCTATAATAATATCTATATATATACTATTATAATATCTATAATATATAATCTATATATATATCTATATATATATCTATATATAATATCTAATATAGTATCTTATATATATCTATATATATACTATATATATATCTAATTATATATCTAATAATATATTATCTATAATATATTATTGTTTTTTCTGTTCTTGTTGATCCGATTGTTTTATCCGTTGATGTATTATGAAGTCCGTGTTTGTTTTGGTATGTGGCTCATATTGGTGTTTAGTTTTCTACGCTGGCGCTGTGTCTATCTGCTTCTTTTTTGGTTCTGCATCTATTGTTATATCTATATATATATCTATATATATATCTAATATATATATCTATATATATATCTATATATATATCTATATATATATCTATCTATATATATCTCTATATATATCTCTATATATATCTCTATATATCTCTATATGTGTATATTTATATATTTGATGAGTCGTGACCGAGTCCATAGCCATTTTGCCCGAAATCGATTTTACAATTAATGATTTGGTTATTTGTCAAGCTTATTAAAAGAACAGTATGTGTTGATTAACAAAAAAAAGACTGATACTGAAGCCAAAACTTTGTTAATCGATGGTAACATTTGTAAATCTAAATTCAAACCCTATTAACATTTTACAGGAGTAATTTAATAGGAAATTTAAAAAAAAAATGATTTTCACGAATTGATGAAAATAGTCACGACAAATCTGCTTGGATTAATTTATTTTAAGGTCTACCAAAATTTCTTAAATTTATAGCATGTTGTAGCCAATATATTAACAGCGAAACTTTTACTTTGACCCCCTAGGGTCTAGATATCCATGTACCTATCTCAAATTTTCGTAAAATTACGTATTCCCATTTAATCAACATTATGGATTTTAAAGAAAGAATACACAACTTTGTAGTTTTGAAGTTTATATCAATCTATAACTTTTGATTGATAGATTTATTTGATTTTTCTGATTTTGATTTTCCCTATGTTTATGCATGTCACAGACTTGTTTTCGATTTGAAAATAGATTTTTAAAACTAGTTCATGGTTTTGGTATGGGGACTCCTTTCTCGGGCAAATTCAGAAAGTTTTTTTTTAGTTAATTGAAAAAAGTTCTCCCAAATGTTCTGAAATAATTGTAAATAGTGCAGAAATGCAGATAACGTTCATTATATATTGTCTCAGAGCATGTCTATGAAATGTATTTTGTTCAAGCTGATTAGTTTAGTTTGTGCCCTCTATCAAGATATGATAGATATGATAATTATACCCCCTCCTTCAATAGGGCTCTAACCGTGAGTGGTGGTGACAACTAAAAACAAAAGTAATTTTTTCAACAATTTAACGTCATGGAAAGTAATCACACGTAGATTCTCAAATACATTGGTAATCCGTGAATTCACTTAGTTCAAAGAAGTAATTTTTTTGTTGGTTGAATTTTCTTACGCACGTTAAGTTTTTTAGACACTAAATTTTGACAAATGAATTTGCACATGTTATACGGAATTTGTACTATAAGTTACAAATTCTGTATAACTGTCAATGAATTTGAACATGTTATACAGAATTTGTAATAACTTATAATACCCTTTTTCTTATATCGAATAAGTGTAAAAGAGCTGCAAGGAAGAAAGTTTACTCTAGTTCCACGAAAAGATTTGTTTTGCTAGCACTTTGATTCTGCCAACATAAACATATGAAAGCGTAAAGTAGTTATTTAAAGATGTAAATTTGATTTCCATGGTTTCTGCACTTTGAGAACTCTTAAAAGCCTGTAAGACCAAGTGATCCGGAGGAAAAAAAGGGGAATAGTATTTAGCATTCCATGTGCCAATTGCGATAAGGTTTACATTGGAGAAAAATTGGATATAATTAAGTTTAGCACATTTTAAATATAATGTACAATATATTACAACTATGTGAGTAGACTGCATATAATTGTATATAATATATATATATTCAAAACTTACGTACGTAATTTTTTCCTTTTGTTTCTGAAGATTATCATTTATATTCAGCATTTAAAGAATTAGGATTTAAAAGCAAACTGAGGAATATTATAAAAAATTAGGTAAAAGCATTTTATATGTTAAAATTTTAACTCGTTTGAATATTCCTAAACAGAATAATGAAGAGAGCCTGGATAAATTTATTACTAAAGAAATTTGAAGAAGCCAGAGAAGATGCCCATAGAAGTCTAGAATATCACTCTGATCATTCTGATATGTGGAATAGTTTAGAAATTCTAGGGTATTGTTATGCTATGAGAGAGGAGAACAGGAAAGCTGAACATTACCTTGAAGATGCGGTAACTGGGTTAAGACAAAGTGATAAAGATAATGCAGTAAAAGCTCCAGCTGCAGTTCGTATTTTTAAATTATTAAAGTATGTTAAAAAAAGAAAAGACATAGTACGTTCGGATGAAAATTATGCGCAGGGTCTGATAAAGCCTCGAATCAGTGGTATTAATCCAATTTTGAAATGTGCCACTGATGCAGTGGAAGTAAAAGTGGAAGAAGAAACTGGCAGGGCAATTTATGCAAGAAGAGATCTTAAACCAGGTTTGTTTCTATTACTTCAATGTTATAATTTCAGAGAGCGGAACATTTAACATTTGTTGTTGCCACAACTGGCTTACATAGAAGTAAATTTAGTTTCAAGTTATAATTTATAATATATAAATCTAAAAATCAAATATTTCTAAATTTTCTCTATAATTGAAATACAGGAGACTTAATAATGGTGGATGATCCTTATGTAAGTGCTTTAAACAGAGAGAACTTTGAAACTCACTGCAATTATTGTTATAAAAGATTTAGGTCCTCCATTCCATGTGATACTTGTTCTCGGGTAAGATAAAGTAGACTAAGCACTGAAATTAAATGAAAGAATATTTTAACTTCGTTAATCAGTGATTCTTTTATTATTATTCCAAGGTATGGTTCTGCAGTGAGGAATGCTTAAAAGCTAAAGAAAATTTGCACTCCTCAGAATGTCACGTTTTAAATCTTTTATATGAAGAAAGGTATTGACAATATGGGAATTGTAGTGTTTCAGAGTAAGTTTTGAAAAATGATAATTTTAATGCAACTATTAGGTTTTTTTTTTTTTTTCTTATGCTATGTTATGCATAAAGCAATGATTATGAAGATAAAATTATATTGCATTTTTTCGCGGAAATAGTAATGTAAAAATTCTTGCATTTTGAAAATGGGAACTCTTAAGTAATATTCAATTAATACAACAACAAAAGAAATTAGTGTTCGTAACGAACTTTCCCCTAAATCTAGTTTTACTATACGGTTAGTTTTAAATATCATAAATTAAAAGGTTTTTAGTATAAATAGGAACACCCTTAAATAATTACAAGGTAGAACAATTCTTTTCAAGCCATCAATTAAATCACTTTACTTTAAATCACTACCATATGTTAATATGCCTCCGAGAGAGATTTAACAATAAAAGAAGTTAGGTGGAACTAGAACTCCCTTATAGATCTCTTCCATTCGAAAGGACAATTTAATTAGTTGTTTGGACGATAGCACCCACACCTTCGTAGTTAGATCCTATTAAATAACCTTCGTTTCCACGTAGATGAGTTTTTAGTGCTACTTCCGTGTTGTAGAAGCACGAATCAAACGAGCAGTTGTCACAAAGATTGTTTAGTACAATCTCTTTAATAATGTGTTCGAGTATAGCGTATTTTTTTCTCGAATATTGTGTTATTGTTCTTACTGGATATAGCATGAAACTATCCTGCTGAAACATTTAGATAATGTTAGATAATGCAAGGTGATGAGTCTTATGACTCCGAATGTGTGCTCTTTTCTAAAATTCTTATACAACAAAAGAAGTCTCTCAATAAACCCAACCTGCACAATATCATTTTGAAACTTATTTTTTAGGCAAGTTTTAACTGTTCGTGCAAAAATCGGCATAGAATTTTGGATGCCGTTTAATTAAGTCTAATGCAAATTCAGAAATCATACGGAAAGCAAAACTACAACATTTAGCTGCTTTTATAGAATCTGCTTTAGCATGTAGAAACAGAACCGGTAAAAAATTAAGTCATGAGTTACTGTATAGGACAGCGGTCTCCAAACTTTTTTGATCGCGTACCCCTAAGACGAAAATAATTCCAAGTTGTACCCCCTATAGGCCTGTGAAATATATATATATATATATATATATATATATATATATATATATATATATATATATATATATATATATATATATAATATATATATATATATAATATACTATATATATATATATATATATAATAATTATAATATATATATTAAACACCGGACACTTTAATACATCACACGTAAATATAATATAAACTCCTTCATTTTTGGAAGTGTAGAGCTAGGGTTTGGTTTTATTTGGGTCATACCTAACTTCAGAGTGTAAACCGTATGTAACTACACCGTGTATGGAACTAAATGCCATAATAAAGACAACCAACCAAATTACGAAATCCCGAAAGTATACGTTCATAGGAGAACAAGATGGCAAGACACCAACCAACTAACGAAACAAACCCTATGTTGTAAGTCGTAGCTTGACAAAGACTGTCCCAATGGAAAGACATTCTCAGAGAAGAGGAACGTGCCGGAAGCAGGCCATTCTCAGAGACAGGTAGCTCAGCAACTCGGGGTAAATCAATCGACGGTCAGTCTAATCCTTCGTCGGTTCAGGGAGACTGGCAGTAACCGTAGATGACATGGTCAGGGTCGCCCGAGGTGACCTCCGAGAGAGATGACAGATTCCTCCGTCTGGCAGTGCTTCTTGATCGTTTCCAAACAAGCGTACAGCTACAACACAGGCTCCGTGAGGTCAGACATGTGCCAATTTCCGAGCGTACAGTGAGATGACAAATATACACGAGTACGTATTACAAGGTCTGCCATCGGCCCTCTCCTGATCAGGGAACATCGGGTTGCGATTTAATTTTTCACAAGCGTATGGAGATTGGATACTCACAGATGAGTTGAGGTTCACACTACATGGACCAGATGGACGTCAACGAATTTGGAGACATGCAGGTGAGCACTTTTCTGCTTGCAATATCTCTCCAAGGATTCCTTTTGGATGTGACTCTATGATGGGGTGAGCAGGCATTTGTTTTTGTGTAATCGCACGGCATTGCATATCGTGAGAAGAGGATAAGCTAACGGCTAATAAAGTATGCGCAAGAAACACCCCAAAGAGTTATAGTGCCTTTCAGCGTCTTCATTGACATCCATTTTTGTTACTCCAATGCCAACGCTACACAGACACACTGTACAGTGTCCAACGGTACATACAACAGGTAGGGATCAGACTCCTGGCAATTTCTGCGAGACCCGACATGAATCCCATTGAACAATGTTTGGGATTTGTTGGTAGGTGTACGTGTTCGATCCCGTGAACATGCTCCTTCCACACACAGGGAGCTTGCAAACGCTTTGAACAACATCCGCAGGAAATCAATCTCCCAAGATCCATTTCATCAATGCCGGAATCGCTGGAGAGGTGGAAGGAGCCAGAGGGGAACAACCCATTATTAGACACCTTATGCTGCATTTCACATATAATTTGGTGAATATTGTTGTTGATTAATAAAAATCATCATATCCATATTTTTTTCTTTATTATCCGATTTTAATTCCTACACCACTGTTGCTTACTACGGTTTATACTTTTATAACCCTGTGCAACACTCCCGTTAGGTATGACCCAAATAAAAAAAAAAAGAAACTAGCCCTACTTTTCCCAATATGAAAGTGTTTAAATTGTTTACTGGTGATGCATTAAATTTGCCCGCTAGTTTATATCATATTATTATATATATTATATATATATTTAGCATATATAATATATATATATATATATATATATATATTATATATATAATATATATATATATATATATATATATATATATATATCTCATATATATATATATTAATATATATATATATATATATATATTTAATTATATATATATATATATTTGGCGTACCCCCAAGTATCACTCTGCGTACCCCACTTTGGAGACCACTGGTATAGGAGACACTGACAAATGAAAAATATTATATTTTTAACTTCCGTGCGATTTATATCTGACAAAAAAAATTAAACCTAATTTTACATTAGTGTTTAGATTGCTAAAATAAAATTAGAATTTACATACAAATTTATCTTTTACTTTAAAATACTATAATAAATTAATTTTTTCCAGAATTCTTTTACGGTTAACTTGGGAGAATATTAAATCATTAAGAAATGATGGAGAGATTGATACAACATTGCCAGATTCTCACCCTCTACACACGGAATTTAACTGGCAGGAAACATACTGTACATATAATTATCTGACAATCTATAAACTTGTAACGAACTCAGAGAAAAGATGTTTTGACGATTTATTTAAAAAAACCATCATTGCCGTTTATTTAAAGCAATGCCTAAAAGAAGTAGGTTTCTTTAAGGGAGATAACGTAAGTTTAGAAGATGAAATCTTTGTGGCAAGTTTAATATTAAAACATATACAAAGTTACTCATGTAATGCTCACACTATTACAGAATTTAATTTTGAGAAAAGCTACGTGGAAAATGTCGATATTATTGATCTGGGAGGAAGCATTTACCCAACAATCTCTTTACTAAATCACAGTTGTGATCCAAATGTTTTTAATTATTCTATTGGTGAAGTATGTGTAGTACGAGCAACCAAAATAATCGGAAAAGGAAAACAACTTTTTGACAGCTATGGTCCCATATTCAACGAGTTCAGAAAAGAGTCGAGACGCACAGATTTAAAAAACCAATATATGTTTGATTGCAAATGTATAGCTTGCAAGGAAAATTGGCCTTTATTAGAAGAGCATACAGTGTACATGAAGTTTGCCTGTCCTGTAAAAGGCTGTAAGCAAATAGTCGCATACAGTGTACATGAAGTTTGCCTGTCCTGTAAAAGGCTGTAAGCAAATAGTAGAGTACGACGGAAAGGAAAATATGAACTGTCCATCTTGCGGTTTCAAAAAGGAGCACGAAAATTTGAAGAAGGAAGCCAAATTTAAAATTAAAGAGTTTAATAAAAAAGGCATGGATTTTCTGAAAGTTGGTCATAAAGATAATGAAGCACTTATTGCAATTAAACAATTCCAAATGTATGCAGACAAGAATATCATTGCTCCATCAAGGTGTCTAGCAGATTGTCAGGAAATGTTGAAAAGATGTTTTCTTTTACAAGGAAATGTATTTAATAGTAAGAGAAAGTAAAGGTTATATGATTTTTTTAATAGGTTTTAAAATTTTGAGAAAAATAAAGGTTATAAATTAGTATTGTTTTACCAGACATCTATTTGGATTTACTTTTTAACATAAAAAATGAAAAGAAAAAGAAATGAAAAAAATCTGAATTGTTAGAAAATTATATAATTTAAATAAATTATATAATTTAAATAATTATTTAATCTATAAATAATGTAAAATTTAGTAGGTACTACTAAAGGACTTGCATTACTCCAATTTAAAGAATTTTTTTCTCTCTTTATCTTTCTTTTCTTTCTTCTTCTTTCTCTCTCTACCTCGAGTTTTTCCCCCAACTTTGGTAAACTGTTAGGTCTCTGCTAGTCATCTTCGACCACTTCTTCCTGATGGACGAGTGCGCTTTTTTCAATCTGTGCTGAATACCGGAGGATCCTTCTTAATCTTTAACTATTGTCTTAACTGCTCTTTCTAATGTTTTTGTGAATATCCTTAAAATGATTTGAAATAATCTTCTCATTCGTCGGTATGGCTTCCGTAATTAGAGCTCGATTGGTGATATTTTTATCTCGGTCTTATCTCTGTTCTTTGGCATTTCGTTGAACCTTTTTGTCGTAATGCAAGACATATTAAAAGCAATCAACTACATTTGCACAATGCTTTAATTCCTAAAACTATCCTGTCTGATTTCTCTTTTACGGTGGCTCACTAGTAGCTGCTGTAGACGGCATCATCATCAAACTTTTAAATCTAGCAAATGTAGATAGGTTTCCTCAAAGTTCTGTTTACCCCTGTTCTTTTTATCATATTAAAGACCTTTAGCCACCCAATAACCAATTCACTATTTTCTTCATTACTCTGAAATTTGAAAGGTGTTTCACTCTACTACAAATAACTAATGCTCGTATCTCAAACTGGAGCAAATAGAACATGGTCCTTTAAAATGCCTCAAACTTGGTCAAATAGATCATGCCTTTAAAATTGTGCCTCAAACTTGGTTCCTTCGTCTAAACTCTACCGTTGATATTTCCTTTTAGAAGGTTCACATTGTATCTCTTACAAAAAAAAGTTTCCAAGAGGCTAGTTGTTCCGAAGCGCCTTCCAAATTTCTTTCCAACACCAAATTTGCTTGCTCTTTGTATGGGTGTCGTTTACACTCGTATATAGTATGCATAACAAATCTGGGGCGACTTCATTCACGCAACTCTTCTTGAAAAAGTGGAGTCAGAGATTGTCTTATCAATTTTAATGATCTTTCTATGTCCTACTGCTAGTCGAACTGTTGCATCGATCCTTATACTGCTGCAACTGACACTGATCCTTCTAAACTCTCTGTTCGCATACGTCCTCTTTGAGTAGTTTGTGTGGCACTCCTTTACATTGATCGTACACCACCACCTTTGAAGAGAGTTTATTTAACACCTCTTGAACATAAAGCCTCTACCTTTCTTTGTCAAACTTCCTGATCCTAGACTCAACTGTTATGCTCATTCTTACTTATATGTGATCTCCTGGTAAAGTCTGGAGCAATCTTCATTCATCTGTTTCTCCTATTTCCTAAGACTTTACCTTTTCAAATGTCTTGTATATAAACCTATCAGATTTTGGTTTGTTTACATCAGGTATGCTTCCTAATCCTCGTAAATTGAACAATCTGGCCTCTGGCATTTTTCTACTAAAGAAGAGATAAACAGAAAAAAAGAATTTACTAGAGTAAATTATGAAGAAAAACGGAATAAAGAGTTTATGAAACTAATCAATTTTTTCTTAAACTGAAAAAAAAATAACCTATTTACAGTATGAAATTTGATGTCAATTGGTATATAATTGGTTATTCACATTATTTCTTGTTGACTTTCCTCTTCCTCTTTGTGAACTGGTATAGTAATATATGATACCAGATTACAAGAAATTTTGGTAATTGAGATTAGCGTAATGTGACAGGAATATCTATTACTTTTCCCGATAATATATATATATATATATATATATATATATATATATATATATATATATATATAAATATAATATATATATAAATATATATTATTATATATATTATATAATATATTATATATATATTCAGGCGCGGTTTTACGGGGGGAATAAAAGCCACTAATGTAATAAAATAATTCAAATTACTATTTATTACTATTAAAATATGATATAAACGCTATAAATGAAGGGAATTTTAGAATAATATCATTTATTCTCTTTCGAAACATTATTTTTAAAAAGGATCATTGACTGGAGGAATTTCGATTGTGCCTCCAAGAAAGCATACAATTATAATGCTTTCAAAAACACTGGTTGTCATGGCAACGTAAAAGAAACCCTTACTTCCTTATTTTGTCTATTTTGAGGATTTTTCCACACAACCTCCTCTCGCAACACGTCATAAAATAACTCCCAAATTTAGCAACTCTACTCATAAGTAGAGTTGCCCCTTTGCAATAAATATGTGAAACAGAATAAAGAAAAACTATCCTTTTTAAAATTAAATAAACAATATAATATATTTATCATATATATATATATAAATATATATATATATATATATATATATATATATATATATATATATATATATATTATTATATTATATTATATATAATATAATATATATTATATATATATAGTATATATATATATATATATAATATATATATATAGAGAGAGAGAGAGAGAGGAGCGTTATACTAAAATTTACTATTTTTTGTTATTAATTTTTTAGTTATAATTTTTGATAATTTTTGCTCTAATTTTGGTTATACAAATCTTGTTGAAATCCTAGAATTGTCATCGGCAATCAGTCATATTCAAATTGGCATCTGTTGCTTCATATGATTTTATATATAGCTTGAGAAGTGAAGGAGTGATTCTTAAGATTATAACCATAGGTTGAATGTGGTGATGTTGTTAATCGTTAATGTTTGTGCAAATATGAAAAAAAATGAATACTGAAAAAGAAAATGATATAGTGGTATTGTTGCCGAATTCAACTGTCATCGGCAATCAGTCACAATCTTTTAATAACCTTTTCTGTGTAAACTTAACAATAAAACCTTTAATTTTCGAATATATTATAATAGAACACGATATACATATTTACCCTATTCCTAGTTCATACATTAAATTAAACAAATCAATTAAATCTTTAAAAAAATGTTACAACCTTTTTACAACAGGAAATCATAAACACCTTCCCTACGAAAATGCAAGACACGAGGACTTGGGAGCAAAGTTTTCTTCTTTTAAAAGGACTTCCACGGTGGCAAGGTGCTAAATTATACAAACTCGGTTAAAAAAAGAAAAGAGCACATTAATTATCAGCATCTAGTTCATTAATTCAGAGGAGAAAGCAATAATAAAAATAGCATAAGATTTTATGGTCGCCTTACTCATAAATGATGACACTGGCAACCCAAAAAAAAGCGGTTGGTAATTCCAATATCTCTGGGTATTTTTCTGGCTATAACCAGGCATTCATTGTTCGAGACAAAGAATTAGAATAAATGATTAACTTATATCGTAAAATAAATCTTACTAACACAAATAAGTTAGTTTGTTTTCATCACAAGTTTATAAAACCGATCCTCATACATTGTCTGTTAAACTAAAAGTTTACACCTGAGGATTTTATTAATTACGTAAATTTAAATGTTTCTTCACTTTAAACGAGAGTTACGAGTGCAAATAAGAAATAGTAAAATCACTTACATAAATAGGCAGGCTTAATACTTCATTAATAAATAATTCAAACTTAAGAAATAGTTTCCATTCTTTCAGCAGGTCTTCGTCATGATCATCGATTGCTCATGCAGAGCATTATTCAGTTCACTTTAATCATCTATAAGCGATTTCGGCTTCAAAGTCAAGTCCCAAGATCCTTTCCCTATAATACATATTAATTCATCATAAAAAACTTCTCCAAAAATTCTACTAAATAAAAAAGAATATCAATTTCTTCAACTTGCCAATTCATGGGACTATTTCCTCCTCTCCTTCTCTCTCTCCTTACCATAGGCTTCACTGTTTTCTCTCACATGCTTCCCTGAGAAGGTCTAAGAACAAATCTACTTTCTAACAATATTTTATAACGACCTGGTCCTTCCAAATACGTAACAGTTGGTTCCTCCCACAGTATCATATATAATATATATATATATATATATTATAATATATACAGTATAAATATTTTTTTATATAAATAAATAAATAATAATATATATATATATATATATATATAATATATTATATATATATATTATTTTTGAAAAGTGGGCTCCCCCATGTTTTCGGTTCACGAGCCGCCACTGAATATATATAACATTTATGTTAAATATTTAAACGAAGCTTCGTTTCGCATGTACCTATAGTGAAATGGTGCGTCAATACTCCTGACCGGGACTTTGCGAAATTGCGTTGTAACTCTGATGTCACATTGCGTATGTTACAGTAAATATATATAATATATATATATATATATATATATATATATATATATATATATATATATATATATATATATATATATATATATAATATATATATATATAATATATATATATATATACTATAATATATATATATATGTGTGTGTTTTATAGTGTTTTGAAATCTTGCTTTTTTGGCGAATATTGTAATAAAACTGGCTACATGACATGGTGCTAGTCTATGGGAAATAATTTTATTTTGTTCAGTTTTAACATACTGTTTCTTGTGAGAAAGGATGGTTTTAAATCACTAATAATGTTTATTTTATTATTTTTAATAAATTTAATAGATTTGAAAGTCCTTTAATTGCCTGTTTTTGCAAGCATACAAATAAAGCTTAGAAGAAAAAAGGTTTATACAATCGATATTTCATGTCAGTTTAATAAGAGGTGAGAAAATTTAACTTAAGATTTTAACTTATATAAATTGTATTTTTCGGCAAAACAAAAATTTATGCCTTCCTGATATTACAAGAGATTAAAGGCTGCTCCACACATGCGGAGTTTCGTCGAACCCTTTGCCAAACACCCCATGTGTGTATGGGTCATTTTTGGCAGAGCTTTGCTTGCATTTATTGGTTTGCCAAATGCACAAATCTTTTCCATCGCTTCCACAAACTCCGCATGTGTGGAGCCGCCTTAACGATTTGAAAAACCTTTTTGGAAGCAGTCGAAAAAATTTCAAAACTTGTTTGACGGTATATATATAATATATATATATATATATATAATTATATCTATATAATATATATATATATATATTATATATATATATATTATATATATATATATATATAGTATATATATACTATATATATATATATATATATGCCAAACTTTCTACCTTAGGTTTCCTTGTTCTGCAACGTGAATCCATCTAGGTTAGGTTTCATTGCTCTGCAACGTGAATCCGTCTAGGTTAGGTTTCATTGCTCTGCAACGTGTATCCGTCTAGGTTAGGTCTAACTGTTACCCCCTTTTAAGCTTAGGTTAGGATAAAGTGTGGTTAGGTAGACACAGATTGAATATATATATATAATATAATATAATATATAATTATAAATACAAAAATATATTATATATATATATATATATATATATATATATATATATATATATATATATATATATATATATATATATATATATATATATATATATATATATATATATATATATATATATATATATATATAACCCACTCAAGCCATCTACTCGTTTTGC
>JABUQX010103397.1:42500-54229 GCA_015478945.1 Trachelipus rathkii
CACAAACACAACCACTACCACTACCTTCTAGTCAAACAGACGAAGAATCTTTGGCTCAGCAGCCACTTTCTTTTCATCAATCAGACTTTCCTTTGGCAAAACTACAATCCCCTTCTACTGCAACAGACTCTACATCTTCCTCAGAACAACCATCGTTTTTTAGTCATGCAGACTCTTCATTGGCACAACAACAGCCATCTGATCAGCCAGACATTAAACATACCGATAAAACAAATGTTGAAGCTGCAAAACTGTTAGAAGAAAGAAAAGCAAATCAGAAAGCTTTTCAAACGAAGATTCTTTGTGATCAAATCCTAGAAAATGGTCCAGTGCGAGGAATTGGAGATTTCCACATTTATTTCACTAAATTCTACATTGATTTATGCGATGGAATTAGCGAACCAAACCGTATGGATAAGATTGAAGCTGAATTTGAAGTAAGTTATTAATTATATAAATATTTTTTTTTTTAAAGGATGAATTTTTACCAAAGGTATTGGATTAACCCTTATCTTAAATTGAAGTCATTTTCAAGGTATAAAAAATTTTCTTCGAACAAGAACCGTCAATGTCAATCTAATATTTTTTTGTGTAAATGATATTCAAGTTATGAATAATAACTTCATTATAATATTAATTCAAGTAGATATAGCTACATGTTCTACATAAGACATTGGTTGTTCTTGCATATGAAAAATTGATCATTATGAGTTTCAGTTTTTCGAAAGAAATAATCTTAGCAGTTCTAGAATAAAAACACTAATATATTATCATAAGGCTTATTTTTCTAATTTTTCTTACAAAATATTTTTAATATAGAAATTAATTCAAAGTAATTAAGCTCATTTGATTATAATTAAATATTTATTTCATTGTCTATAACCTTATATCAAGTTGTTGTTGTTGTTGTTGTTTTTTTTTAGGAAGATGGCAGGCATTTGCAGATGGGATGCAAGTATGTTTCTGATTTGGGAGGAGTTGGGGTTGGAGAATGTCTGTGTATGGCTACTGGAGTCAGGAGTTGTGCCCGGGGCTGAAGGTGTAAAGAGTTGGTTGGTCATTTGAGGATCACTTGAGCTAGTTCTATTCGTTGGTTGAGCTAATGAGCGAGGGATGCAGTTCACTTTGAGTTATTGGTAAGTCCATTTGGGAGTTGAATTGAGTTAATAGACAAATTTATCTTTTAAGGAAAATAAAATTTTAAAATAAAATAATAATAATAATTATTATTAATATTAATATTGAAATAATAATAATAATAATAATAATAATAATAATAATAATAAAAGACAAAATAATATGTGTCAAGATATCAAGGTAATGTCAAATAATAATAATAATAATAATAATATCAAAATAATAATAATAATAATATCAAAATAATAATAATAATAATAATAATCAAAATAATAATAATTAATAATAATCAAAATAATATCAAAATAATAATCAAAATAATATCAAAATAATAATAATCAAAATAATATCAAAATAATAATAATATCAAAATAATATCAAAATAATAATAATAATAACATAATAATAATAATAATAAAAATAAAATAATAAAATTAAAATTTATGAATCAGGATTACCAAAAATGTAAATTAAGCAAAAAAAATGAATCATCGTTCAAAATCAAGAATAATTGACCTTAAAGTCAAATGTTGCGCTTGTGACGGTCAAAAAATTAATCAAAATTAAAATAAAATCAAAATAATAATAATTAATCAAAATCAAAATAATAATAATTAATCAAAATCAAAATAATAATAATCAAAATCAAAATAATAATAATCAAAATCAAAATAATAATATTCAAAATCAAAATAATAATAATCAATCAAAATAATAATAATAATAATCAAAATAATAATAATTAACAGATTACAACATAAAACACAAATTAAATTTAAATCAAAAGATTAAACTAATAATGCGAGTAGTAAGAATTAAGAAAATATTAACTAAAAGCTAACAATTTCAAACTAATCTTGCCTTATTTAATTATACCGTAGTTATAAATGGAACTAACGAACTCGAGTCAGGAAAACTCGAAGTTAACACTAGTGAACTTAAACATTAGTTAACTTAAACGTTAGTTAACTTAGTTAAGTTAGACTGTAGTTAACTCTGCTCAAGTTATAGATAAGAATTTGCATATTTCAATGACTCAATAAAATACAAATCACAACTCCCATGTCTAATTGGTACTACCACCAGAAAAATGAGTCTTTTCAAATCTCAAAGCTGACCATCATAACTATGAAATATATGGTGTTAACTTTAATATATAACTACTTGGCAGTTTTAACGAGGTACATATAACAAAACACCCAAATTTGCTTTATTCATAGTGAGATAATTTTGCACACCGAACAGATCTTAATAAATTTTAACCTTTAATATCTATGATTAAATGTTTTTATTTTTTTTTTATTTTTTTTTTTTTGTAATAGAAATAATAAAAATTAAATAATCATAGCATTCATACCAATAGTTAAAATAACGTTAACATTGAATTTCAAACCATAATAATAATAATAATAATAATAATAATAATAATAATGATGATAATGATAATGATAATGATTGATAATGATTAATGGTAATAATTAATAATAATAATAATTATTAATAATGAATAATAATGAATAATAAATAATAAAAAATAATTAGTATTATTAATAAATAGTAATAATTAAAATTAAAATTAATTTTAGTTATAATTATAATTAATTTTTAAATTAAAATTTTTTAAAAAAATTTAATTTTAAAAAAAATAATTTTAATTTTTAAAATTTCAATTTTAAAAAATTTTAATTTTAATTTTAAAATTTTAATTTTAATTTTAAACAAAAATTTTAATTTTAAACTAAAATTTAATTTTAAATAAAAATTTAATTTTATTTAAGTCATTGCTGCATATAGCAGATAAATATAACTAAGGACTAATAACCGATATTACAGATAATGTAAAAAAAACTGATTCATTAAAAATATAACTGTTAAT
Source organism: Trachelipus rathkii (assembly GCA_015478945.1). NCBI lineage: Eukaryota > Metazoa > Arthropoda > Malacostraca > Isopoda > Trachelipodidae > Trachelipus > Trachelipus rathkii. The sequence goes on from JABUQX010103397.1 coordinate 45,514, forward strand.
AAATTAAGGTATAACAAAGTAAAAAAATGTAGTGCAAGATATAGAAGGGAAATTAAAACTTGTATTTGTTAAACTTAGACGTGAACTTAAACAAGCGACTTTTTAACATGTATCAGCACTGAAAAGTGACACAAAACCCGCCCCCACCATATTTATATTTTTTAGCTAATTTTTCTCCATTCCAGAAAAACAATAGTAAATAATAATAAATAATAAATAAATAAAAAATAATAATAATAAATAATTTAACCATAATAATTAATGAAAATAAAAGATAATAAAAATAAAAAAATGAAAATTAAAATAAAAAATAAAAAAATTTAAAAAAAATAATGAAAATTAAAAAAATTAATACTAAAACATTAAATAAAAATTAAATGAATGAAAAATAAAATAATAAAATTAAAATAATTAATGGATAAAAATAATAAAAAATACAAACACTAATTGTTATTTTTATATATTATATAGTATTACATTTTATATCTTATTATTATTATTTCATTATTATTTTTTCATTTATTATTATTTTTATTGTTATTAATATTATTATTATTACTTATTATTCATATAATTTACTTTTTTTTTTCGTTTATTTATTTTTATTACTTATTTTTCCCTTTATTTATTATTTATTTCTTTATTTATTTGTTTGTTGTTTGTTTGTTATTTGTTGCTTTAGATAGTTGTGATGTTTGTTATGTATTTATTATTTATTTATTTTTTATTTTATTTATTATTATTATTAATTATTATTATTTATTATTTATTTTTATTTATTATTTATTATTTATTTATTATTTACTTTTTATTGTTTTAATCATTACGGTTGTTATTTTTATTTTTCTTAATTTTTTCTATTTTATTTTTAAATTATAGATATTTATTTATTTTGTTTATTTATATTTATTTATTTATGTATTTATTTACATTTAACTATATTTATTTATTGATTGAAATAATTAAATAGTTAATAACGGAACTAACTGTTAGGCATGAAAAAAATGGATCTACTCCCACTCAGAGTCACGACTCCCCCAAAGATATGCAAAAAATAGCTAGATCAAGCTTTCCCCCAGTTTTTTAAATTTTCAAACGAATGAACACTTCATAAGAAAGATGCCAGATTCGCCAGCTATATAAAAATATTGCTGACATTTCGCAGCATACATAGCGAATCCAGTATCTCTTCCTATGATGTGCACAACCACCCGCTTAAAATTATAAGAAACAAAAGCTAAAACTTGATCCTTTTTTTTTTCCTAAGCAATATCAGAAATATTATCTTTCATATGATGTGTTCATTTGTTTGTTTATAATTAGGGTGGTTGAAAATATAGGAAACCTTGCTCAAAGTTAATATATATATATATATATATATATATATATATATATATTTATATATTTCTCTCTCTCTCTCTCTCTCTCTCTCTCTCTTCTCTCTCTCTCTCCTCTCTCTCTCTCTCTCCTCTCCTCTCTCTCATAATAATAATATGTATATATATGTAATATGTATATGTATGCATTTGTGTTTGTAATATGTTACAATGCATATTATCTTATGGTGAGTTTGTGTCTTGTTTCTGTTCTTGTTTGTGTTTATGTTTGTGTTTATGTTTGTATATGTATGTAATATGTATGTATGTGTATGTAATAATAATAATAATATGTATGTATGTGTAATAATAGCCAATATGTATGTCAACTGTATGTATGTATGTGTAATAAGAAAACGATTCCAGCCAATGACCAATGTATATATATACTCATATATATATATATATATATATATATGTATATATATATTTGTATCTCTTTTTCTTTTTTTCTTTCTGTGTGTGTGTGTGTGTGTGTGTGTGTGTGTGTGTGTGTGTGTGTGTGTGTGTGTGTGTGTGTGTGTGTGTGTGTGAGTATGTGTGTGTGTGTGTGTGTGTGTGTGTGTGTTTTTAATAATGTGTGTAAACACCCACTCCTCTTCATCCTCTTTCCTCCTCCATATATACTCTATATATACTATATATATATATACGTTTATGTATGGTTTTATATATATATATTTGTATGTTTCTCTGTGTGTGTATGATATGTATATATTTAGCTATGTACGTTTATGTATGTGTATGCTTAATTCAACAATAATATATGTATATGTATATTTGTTTATGTAATAATAGGTTTAAACAAGACATCTCCTATCATGTATGTAATAATATGTATGTGTATAACAATATATATATATATATATATATGTTATTATATTTAATGTTAAGCCACCATATATATGTATATAATATATATCTCTCTCTCTCTCTCTCTCTCTCTCTCTCTCTCTCTCTCTCTCTCTCTCTCCTCTCTCTCCCTCTCTAACTCTCTCTTCTCTCTTCTCTCATATATATATATATATATATATATACTCTTTCTCTCTTTCATATATATATATATCTTTCTTTCTCTTTCTCTCATATATATATATATGCTCTCTATATATATATAAATAATATTTGATGAGTCTAAACCAGATCCATGCGTGATTGTGCTGATGTCGATGGGCTTAGATTAATGGTTGATTTATTTGTCAAGCAATTAAAATATAATTATTATGTGTTGATTAACATAATACTGAAGCCAAAACTTTGTTAAGCGATGGTAACATTTGTAAATCTAAATTCAAACCCTATTAACATTTTACAGGAGTAATTTAATAGGAAATTTAAATAAATAATTTTCACGAATTGATGAAAATAGTCACGACAAATCTGCTTGGATTAATTTATTTTAAGGTCTACCAAAATTTCTTAAATTTATAGCATGTTGTAGCCAATATATTAACAGCGAAACTTTTACTTTGACCCCCTAGGGTCTAGATATCCATGTACCTATCTCAAATTTTCGTAAAATTACGTATTCCCATTTAATCAACATTATGGATTTTAAAGAAAGAATACACAACTTTGTAGTTTTGAAGTTTATATCAATCTATAACTTTTGATTGATAGATTTATTTGATTTTTCTGATTTTGATTTTCCCTATGTTTATGCATGTCACAGACTTGTTTTCGATTTGAAAATAGATTTTTTAATCCAGTTCATGGTTTTGGTATGGGGACTCCGTTCTCGGCCAAATTTAGAGTTTTATTTTAGTTAATTGAAAAAAGTTCCTCCCAAATGTTCTGAAATAATTGTAAATAGTGCAGAAATGCAGATAACGTTCATTATATATTGTCTCAGAGCATGTCTATGAAATGTATTTTGTTCAAGCTGATTAGTTTAGTTTGTGCCCTCTATCAAGATATAATAGATATGATAATTATACCCCTCCTTCAATAGGGCTCTAACCGTGAGTGGTGGTGACAACTAAAAACAAAAGTAATTTTTTCAACAATTTAACGTCATGGAAAGTAATCACACGTAGATTCTCAAATACATTGGTAATCCGTGAATTCACTTAGTTCAAAGAAGTAATTTTTTTGTTGGTTGAATTTTCCTACGCACGTTAAGTTTTTTAGACACTAAATTTTGACAAATGAATTTGCACATGTTATACGGAATTTGTACTATAAGTTACAAATTCTGTATAACTGTCAATGAATTTGAACATGTTATACAGAATTTGTAATAAATTATAATACCCTTTTTCTTATATCGAATAAGCGCAAAAGAGCTGCAAGGAAGAAAGTTTACTCTCTAGTTCCACGAAAAGATTTTAGTTTTGCTAGCACTTTGATTCTGCCAGCATAAACATATGAAAGCGTAAAGTAGTTATTTAAAGATGTAAATTTGATTTCCATGGTTTCTGCGCTTTGAGAACTCTTAAAAGCCTGCAAGACCAAGTGATCCGGAGGGAAAAAAAGGGGAATAGTATTTAGCATTCCATGTGCTGATTGCGATAAGGTTTACATTGGAGAAAAATTGGATATAATTAAGTTTAGCACATTTTAAATATAATGTACAATATATTACAACTATGTGAGTAGACTGCATATAATTGTATATAATATATATATTCAAAACTTACGTACGTAATTTTTTCCCTTTGTTTCTGAAGATTATCATTTATATTCAGCATTTAAAGAATTAGGATTTAAAAGCAAATTGAGGAATATTATAATAAATTAGGTAAAAGCATTTTATATGTTGAAATTTTAACTCGTTTGAATATTCCTAAACAGAATAATGAAGAGAGCCTGGATAAATTTATTACTAAAGAAATTTGAAGAAGCCAGAGAAGATGCCCATAGAAGTCTAGAATATCACTCTGATCATTCTGATATGTGGAATAGTTTAGAAATTCTAGGGCATTGTTATGCTATGAGAGATGAGAACAGGAAAGCTGAACATTACTTTGAAGATGCGATAACTGGGTTAAAACAAAGTGATACAGATAACGCAGTAAAAGATGCAGCTGCAGGTCGTATTTCTAAATTATTAAAGTATGTTAAAAAAAGAAAAGACATAGTACGTTCGGATGAAAATTATGCGCAGGGTCTGATAAAGCCTCGAATCAGTGGTATTAATCCAATTTTGAAATGTGCCACTGATGCAGTGGAAGTAAAAGTGGAAGAAGAAACTGGCAGGGCAATTTATGCAAAAAGAGATCTTAAACCAGGTTTGTTTCTATTACTTCAATGTTATAATTTCAGAGGGCGGAACATTTCACATTTATTGTTGCCACAAATGGCTTATATAGAAGTAAATTTAGTTTCAAGTTATAATTTATAATATATAAATCTAAAAATCAAATATTTCTAAATTTTCTCTATAATTGAAATACAGGAGACTTAATAATGGTGGAAGATCCTTATGTAAGTGCTTTACACAGAGAGAACTTTGAAACTCACTGCAATTATTGTTATAAAAGATTTAGGTCCTCCATTCCATGTGATACTTGTTCTCGGGTAAGATAAAGTAAACTAAGCACTAAAATTATATAAAGGAATATTTTAAGTTTGTTCATGAGTTAATCGTTTACTTTTAATTTATTTCAAGGTATGGTTCTGCAGCGAGGAATGCTTAAAAGAAGCTAAAGCCGGTTTCCACTCCTCAGAATGTCACGTTTTGAATTTTTTATATGAAGATGGTATTGACAATATGGGAATTGTAGTGTTCAGGTAAGTTTTTAAAAATGATAATTTTAATGCACTTTAGTTTTTTTTTTTTTTTTTCTTATGCTAGCTTTATGCATAAAGCAATGATTATGAAGATAAAATTAGATTGAATTTTTTCACGGAAATAGTAATGTAAAAATTCTTGCATTTTGAAAATGGAACTTAGATTGTATTCAATTAATACAACAACAAAAGAAATTAGTGTTCGTAACGAACTTTCCCCTAAATCTAGTTTTACTATACGGTTAGTTTTAAATATCATAAATTAAAAGGTTTTTAGTATAAATAGGAACACCCTTAAATAATTACAAGGTAGAACAATTCTTTTCAAGCTATCAATTAAATCACTTTACTTTAAATCACTACCATATGTTAATATGCCTCCGAGAGAGATTTAACAATAAAAGAAGTTAGGTGGAACTAGAACTCCCTTATAGATCTCTTCCATTCGAAAGGACAATTTAATTAGTTGTTTGGACGATAGTAACCACACCTTCGTAGTTAGATCCTATTGAATAACCTTCGTTTCCACCTAGATGAGAGTTTTCAGTGCTACTTCCGTGTTGTAGAAGCACGAATCAAACAAGCAGTTGTCACAAAGATTGTTTAGTACAATCTCTTTAATAATGTGTTCGTGTATAGCGTATTTTTTTTCTCGAATATTGTGTGTCATTATTGTTGTTCTTACTGGATATAACATGAAACTATCCTGCTGAAACATTTAGATAATGTTAGATAATGCAAGGTGATGAGTCTTATGACTACGAATGTGTGCTCTTTTCTAAAATTCTTATACAACAAAAGAAGTCTCTCAATAAACCCAACCTGCACAATATCATTTTGAAACTTATTTTTTAGGCAAGTTTTAACTGTTCATGCAAAAATCGGCATAGAATTTTGGATGCCGTTTAATTAAGTCTAATGCAAATTCAGAAATCATACGGAAAGCAAAACTACAACATTTAGCTGCTTTTATAGAATCTGCTTTAGCATGTAGAAACAGAACCGGTAAAAAATTAAGTCATTGAGTTGTTCAATAGAAATGCGATCTCCAAATTTTTTTTGATCGCGTACCCCTTAAAGACAAATAATTCCAAGTTGGTACCCCTATAGGCCCCTGTAATATATATATATATATATATAAATATATATATATATATATATATATAATATATATATAATATATATAATATATATATATATATATATTAATATAATATATATATATATATATATATATATATATATATATATATATGAACACGCGGACAAATTTAATACATCACACGTAAATATAATATAAACTCCTTCATTTTTGGAAGTGTAGAGCTAGGGTTTGGTTTTATTTGGGTCATACCTAACTTCAGAGTGTAAACCGTATGTAACTACACCGTGTATGGAACTAAATGCTTAAATAAAAGACAACCAACCATTGGATGCAAACACATAAAGTATACGTTCATAGGAGAACAAGATGGCAAGAAACCAACCAAACTACGAAACAAACCCTAATGTTTTAAGTCCGTAGCTTGAACAAACTGTCCCAATGGAAAGAACATTCCTCAGAGAAGAGAACGTCCGGAAGCAGGGCCATTCTCAAGAGACAGGTCGGGCTCAGCAAACTCGGGGTAAATCAAATCGACCGTCAGTCTAAATCGCTTTCGTCGGTTCAGGGAGACTGGCAGTAACCGTAGATGACATGGTCAGGGTCGCCCGAGGTGACCTCCGAGAGAGATGACAGATTCCTCCGTCTGGCAGTGCTTATTGATCGTTTCCAAACAAGCGTACAGCTACAACACAGGCTCCGTGAGGTCAGACATGTGCCAATTTCCGAGCGTACAGTGAGATGACAAATATACACGAGTACGTATTACAAGGTCTGCCATCGGCCCTCTCCTGATCAGGGAACATCGGGTTGCGATTTCATTTTTCACAAGCGTATGGAGATTGGATACTCACAGATGAGTTGAGGTTCACACTACATGGACCAGATGGACGTCAACGAATTTGGAGACATGCAGGTGAGCACTTTTCTGCTTGCAATATCTCTCCAAGGATTCCTTTTGGATGTGACTCTATGATGGGGTGAGCAGGCATTTGTTTTTGTGATCGCACGGCATTGCATATCGTGAGCAGAGGAAAGCTAACGGCTAAAAGGTATGCGGAAGACATCCCCAAAGAGTATATAGTGCCTTTCGCGTCCTTCATTGACATCCATTTTTTGTTACTCCATGCCAACGCTACACAGCACACTGTACAGGTTGTCCAACGGTACCTACAACAGGTAGGGATCAGACTCCTGGCAATTTCTGCGAGGAGCCCGGACATAAATCCCATTGAACATGTTTGGGATTTGTTGGGTAGGTGTACGTGTTCGATCCCGTGAACATGCTCCTTCCACACACAGGGAGCTTGCAAACGCTTTGACAACATCCCGCAGGAAATCATCTCCCAAGATCATTTCATCAATGCCGAATCGCTTGGAGGAAGGTGGAAGAGCCAGAGGGGGAACAACCCATTATTAGACACCCTTATGTCTGCATTTCACCTTGGTAATTGTAGAATTATTGTTGTTGATTAATTAAAATCATCATTATCCATATTTTTCTTTATTATGCGCATTTAATTCCCTCACCCTGTCTTTCCATACGGCTATCCAATTATAAAACCTGTGCAAACACTCCCCGAGTTAGGTATGACCCCAAATAAAAAAAAAAAAAACTTTAGCCCTACTTTTCCCAATATGAAAGTGTTTAAATTGTTTACTGGTGATGCATTAAATTTGCCCGCTAGTTTATATATATATATATATATATTATATATATATATAATATATAATATAATATATATATATAGTATATATATATAATAATATATATATAATATATATATAATATTATATATATATATATATAAATATATATATATTATATAATATATATATAATATATATAATATATATATTATAATTATATATATATATATATTGGCGTACCCCCAAGTATTACTCTGCGTACCCCCCGGGGTACGCCACTGGTATATGGAGACACTGACAAAATGAAAATATTAATATTTTTAACCTTCCGTGCGATTTTATCTGACAAAAAAAAATTAAACCTAATTTTACATTAGTGTTTAGACTACTAAAAAAATAAAATTAGAATTTAAAATACCAGATTTATCTTTTACTTTAAAATACTATAATAAATTAATTTTTTCCAGAATTCTTTTACGGTTAACTTGGGAGAATATTAAATCATTAAGAAATGATGGAGAGATTGATACAACATTGCCAGATTCTCACCCTCTACACACGGAATTTAACTGGCAGGAAACATACTGTACATATAATTATCTGACAATCTATAAACTTGTAACGAACTCAGAGAAAAGATGTTGTGACGATTTATTTAAAAAAACCATCATTGCCGTTTATTTAAAGCAATGCCTAAAAGAAGTAGGTTTCTTTAAGGGAGATAACGTAAGTTTAGAAGATGAAATCTTTGTGGCAAGTTTAATATTAAAACATATACAAAGTTACTCATGTAATGCTCACACTATTACAGAATTTAATTTTGAGAAAAGCTACGTGGAAAATGTCGATATTATTG
>JABUQX010103398.1:0-7500 GCA_015478945.1 Trachelipus rathkii
CTCGTATCGTTATGGAATTTCTAACTTGCTCAGTCAGAGAAATGGTAGCGGTTTTTAATACCGGTTAAATTTTTTTTTCTCTCTCTCTCACACACAGGATGGCTCACGCGCCTTCATAACACTGCCAGTTGCTTGCTCTGCTCTGCACAGAAAAGTCATCTACACTTGTATGGAGTACACATAGAATGTTGCATTTACACTGGAATACTCCCATTTAAAGATTAGAGTCGGGGATTTTGTCTTATCAGCTCTATCCGCTCTCAAGTTTTCTACAATATCTTTCTGGCCAATAACTGGTGCAGCACTTTAATTATACTATCGGTTTTACAACGGAAATTGCTCTTTTGAACTCTCGTTCTATACTTCCTTTGCTCATGTGACTTGTTTTAATACACACAACAGGCAACTACTTTTTCTGTACAATTTTCCGATCCAAGGCATATCTGTTTTCACCCTTACGTACTGGAAAATATATTTAAAGATTATGTAGTTGGAATATTTAAATTTATCTTATGGTAAGGGGTCTTTAACTTTGTTACAATGCACAGGTTAATTGCTTATAAAATGGGTGATTCTGAAAATGTTTTCAAAATCCGCCGAAACGAAAACTTTATTAGCTTGCTTTTTAAATATATATATATATATTTATTATTGAAAACTGCTTTTATAGTTTAATTAAGATCCTTCTATCATACCAGCTACGAAAGTTACTCTTACCGAGTATTTAATTGATTGTTAATATATGAGCATTTTATTTCGTATCAATTACATGAAGGAGAGAGACTTGAACTAACTAACTACAGTATCGACTTTTTTCATGTTTACTTAATAATATCACAAAGGATAAAGTGCTTTTTAACCATTATTGTGTTATTTTATGTAAATATTTAATCATTTTCTTGAGCAGGAAATATGAAACACAATCATTTTCTAGAACAGGTATTATGACCATATCATAGCATTTTAAATATTTTATAGTTAAAAAAAAAATAACCAGAAAATTGGTTGCAGAAAAAAAATTCGCAATGAAAAGTCCTCAAGTGAAATACGAACTGTCGATATAATAATTTTGTAAGAGACAGAAGATTATTTGTGTGTGTGTGTTCTTTTTCAATTAGTTATACTCATAAACTTGTATAAATCGTTTACATTATAGTAAATAATTTCACATATGTATTTAAAAATAATTTTAAAGGTAGTTATATGCCGAGTTATAAATCGATGTTTAATCGTTAATTTTACTAAATATTTAAAATGTTTTTTTTTTTAATAATAAATAAATAATAGGGTTTCTGGATGGGATCAAAGTATGCATGTCGATATTAAAGCGTCTGTAAGAATTGATGTAGATTGCAAATGGTTTAATATAAATAGTTGAGCGAGGCAGGGATGTTATGCTTTCATGGCTATTTAATTTGTATATGGATGGGATGATAAAGGAATTAAAGGTAGGGGTGGCAGCGGAGGGTGTTAGACTGATGGGGAATGGAAGAGAGGGTGTCCAGCGTTTTGAACGCTGATGATTTGCTTTTGTTTGAAGAATCAGAGAATCAGAAGAAATATTGAGGGGTTTGGCAGGGTGTGTAAAAGGAAGGGTTTGAAAGTCGATGTTGATAAGAGTAAGGTGATGGTAGTGAGAAGATCGAGTCATGGTGTGAAATCATGTTGAATGATGAGTAATTGGAACAAGTATCGGAGTTTAAATATTTAAGCTTTATGTTGGATGAAAAAGGAACGGATGATGCAGAATGTAGTAGACAAGTTATAAATGGTTGGAAGGTGGCTGGTGCAATTAAATCCTTGGTAAAAGGAGAGGGACTGTCTGGAGTGCGCTAGGGTTCTTCATGAGGGTATGCTGTTACCGGTGTTAATGTATGGTATCGAAACTAGTTTGTGGAATAAGAGGAAGAAATCTAACATGCAGTCTGTTCAGATGAATAATTTTATGGGCGTGTTAAGTGTGAGAAATGACAAAATGAATGAGCATGTTAGGAAGCTGTGTGGTGTGAGAGAATAAATGAGAGTATATTAAGAAGGTTTGGTAATATGGAAAAGATTGATGATGGTTAGTTAAGTGGATGTATAGAGGTGAGTGTGTTGAGAATCGACCCGCTTGGATAGGCACTTAAGGAAAAATGGATTGAGACGGTAAAGGAGTGTTTGAAGGAAAGAATTGTGAATTTGGTTTAAGTGAGAAGAATGGTGCATAGTAGGAATGAATGGTGAGGTTTCATGAGGAGGACATAATTGTGGACCTGGCCCATAGAACTTGCCCACATGAACGAGACACCACACTCTAGGGTCTGTCGTAGTGTTGTGAAACCCTAGGGTGGATTTTTGTCGGTGAAGGACTCGCACTTAAGGGTCATGTATTTCTATTAAATTCTTCGGTTTCCGGTATATATTGTGCACTCTACAACCATCTGGGGACATGTTGGGAGGATAAAGAAAGAACAATGAAAATAGCTAAATCTATTTTTCGTCATAATATGTTTCAATTTCACTACAAGCAAAATGGTTTAAATATTAATAGCCCATTTCATTGTAATATAACATATTATCGAAAACAATTTATAGTTGTCATTTGACATTTTTTGGTTAAAATTTCATTTCAAACTTTCATAGAAGTTTTACGAAAATCGTCGGTGGTCGTTTTTTATAACTTCTTTTCATAGACAAATCTTATCAATATTAAATTTAAAGGCCTATTTTTTAAATATTTCTTTTAAAGCAATAATTTCGCACTTCAATATATATATATATATATATATTATATATAATATAATATATTATATATATATAATATATATATATAGTATAGTATATATATATATATAGTGTATATATATCTATATATATAATATATATATATATAATATATATATATATATATTATATATAATATATATATATATATATATATATATTATATATATATATATATATATATATAATTAGTCATATATATATATATATATTGTATATATATATATAATATGATTATATATATTATATATATATATATATTTATATATATATATATATATTATATAATATATATATAATAATATATTTAATATATTTATATATAATATAATATATATATATATATATATATATAGTATATATATATAATATATAATGACTGAAAAAACGCATTCCATTTTTTCATACAATAGCTATGCGAAAAAGGATCATTTTTCAACGCAATTCAAAGCATCTGTTACATTCGTTGGGCGGAGCTTATAGCTAAAACTTGTGACGTCTTAGTCAATGTGCAATCTCTCTCTCTACGGAATAACCGTCTTTTGTGACGTATGTGGTTTCCAATTTTTCCTATTAATAGAGCATACTAGTTGATTTTTTTTTATACTATGGTTGGCACACGGTAAAACGTCCAATGCTTTGGTTGGCATAGCCGTAGGCTGAACGTAGCCTAGCTACGCAAAATTAATGATTAAATTAAATAAAAATGATCATCTGCGCTTCCTTACACTAAAGTTAGGTCCCGGTCGAAGGTTGCACGCTGCCTATTTCTCTGGTGTGAGCCTAATTATGTGGTTTTTGGGTATTTTCTTACACGAAAGTATATATTTGACAAAATCATTTACATAATAAATGCCAACAAATGACATAAATTAAATAATAATAGCGACAAATTGTACAATAAAAAAAAACAAGATGGCTGCCGCTCGGAAAACAAAAGTCTTAAGATTATTTCAATGCATAGTATAAAAAAAATCAACTAGGCTGGTCTTATAGTATATGTATATTATTCCTTTATTGCTGAGTAAGCTATATCGTCTCCTTCTTTCGTTTTTTATTAATTTTATTTATATATATAATTATATTTTTATTAATTACTCATTCAATTTAATTAAGATTTAATCATCCAAAAAAGATACAATGAAAATATCATAAAAATAAGCATTTCAACATAATAAAGTAAATTTGATTCCTATTCGAATCTAATGGTTCTGTGACGCGCTCTTTTATGTATGTAAAGAAATTTTTTCAAATAAAGGACTATTATATATATATATATATATATCTAATTCTTTTATAATATTTATATATAATATATAATATATATATATATATATATATATATATATATATATATATATATATATATATATATATATATATATATATATATATATATATATATATATATATAATATATATCCTATATAGTATATATATATATATTATATAATATATATATATTATATATATATAAGTAATATATATATATGTATTATATATAATATTAATACCAACCTATTCTTCTAGAAAACAATTAATGTCTAATACTTCTATCAAAAACTTATTATTTAATACATTAATTCAACTTATTCTTCTTTATAACTAAATTATTAATTAATTGAAATTATTATTTTATTTTCATCCTAAGTTTTAGGACTTTCAGTGTTTTTGACTTACATTTCTAATTTTAGCTAACCCTAGCCCCGGCCCTTGACCCGGCCCGGCTAAATAGAGCCCCCCGGCCCCGGCCACCGGCCCGGCCGGCCCCGGCAAAAATTTCCCGCCCGGTCGTCCCTATATATATATATATATATATATATATATACGTAGTATATATATAATATATATTATATATATATATATATATTAATATATAATATATATATATTCTATATATATATTATATATATATATATATATATAATATATATTATATATATATATATAATAGGCCTGTTTATGGTTTTAAGACTCGCGTCAGTTTTGTTATTTTTTTTTGTTTTTTTTTCTAACATATTGCTAGTATATGAAACTAACAATGATTTCAGTGGTAAAGGACATGATTCAAAAGTTCGAAATATTTTAATATATTATTTCAAATCACATTTATTCAATAAATTTTAAAATGAAATAATCTCGAATTACGACACATACAGAAATCAATTGCATATTTTTAGAATCAGCGTATAAAGCTTATTATAAAAATGTAAAAAAATAAATAATAAAAAATATATTTTTTTCATAAATTAAATAACTCAAAAAGTAGAACCTTACAGAAAAACATTACATATTTGGAATCAGCGTTTAAAGCTTATTACAAAAAATGTAAAAATAATAATAATAATAAAAATTAAAAAAAAAACAAAAAAATTGGGGGCTCGAGCCGACGGGGGACAGAGGGGGGACGTTTTCATAACCGTAGGCGGAGGGCGGAGGACCTCCGCGACAGAAAACCGAAATACAAGAGCGGGGTTCCGCGAGACCTCCCGGAGGGGGGAAATAGTCCTACCCTGCCGTTCCCCGGAAGGCCACCCCGACTCCTGCCATCCTTGCGGTTTACCCTTGGGTATTCTTTAGTTAATAAAAAAGAAAAAAATTTTAAAACTGACGGAGTCGTAAAAGGTAACGGTTCTATATATTTTTGAATCATGTCCGTCACCCCTTAAATAGAACTTTAAGAGTATATACTAGAATTAAAAAAAAAAAAAAAAAAAAAAAAAATCAAAAACCTGAACGGAAAAGTAAGATACAGATCCAATATGTTAGCATACACTATAATAAATATGTATTTTTTCTTATATATAATATATATATATAAATAATAGAATATATAATCTACATATACATAATATACATTTATTACAATATTGTATTAATATAATAGTATATATAAATATGTAATTTATATATATATATATATATATATATATATATATATATCAGGGGCGGCTCGTGGCCTGGTTGCAGGTTTGCGCAACCACCATTTTATACAACTAGCAGCTAGGGTGCAACTATTTATTATTTTTTATTCTTTAATTTTTTTTAATAGGATTAAATATTAAAGAAATTAAATTACATCTTATTATAATAACATCCCAATGATTTATTATTGAATGAAATAAAAAGCCGTCATTGAATAGCTGTTATTCAAATGTCAAACCAATATGATTGTTGCAGACACTTTACAACACATGTCAATTAAATTTTGAACGAGAAGAATGTGTGTGAAAATACACCGCGTCAACGTTTTATACCTACAACAGGTGGTTGTATATGAAGGTCAACCGCTTGTTTTTCTTAACATTGGACCCTACCCTTAATAACTGAAATTCAAATTTGCACGTACGAAGCAATTATAAAATTAGCGATCAACATGTCATAATTGATCGTCCCACAAAAACGATACATTTTGCATAGGTTGCAATTTACTTGATTTTAGTCAGTTTTACTTTCGAAGCGTTAGTGTGTAGTCTTTGTATAGTTTTTTTCAGAACTCTTGCCTTTATAATTAAATGAAATAATCGTAAAAAAAAATATTATAATGATAATATAACATTTTCAACAGTAATTCAATCAACTTTCCCACCTATACGTCAAATAGTAACATATGAATGAAGTTAAATTACAAAATTTCTCAAATCTGTCGCTGAACTGTTTTAGTATTTCTCTTTGGTAAAATTATTATTATTTATTATTATTATTTTATTATTATTATTATTATTATTATTATTATATTATTATTATTATTATTTTAAGAAAAATATTGATATTTAAATATATTTATTTAGTCTTGGGCAGATCTAATTTTATGTATCGGCGATTTCATTTGAATATTTAATATTAATATAAAAAAAATTCTATGCACATATATATATATCTATATATATATATATAATATAATATATATATATATATATATATATAACTATAATAATATATTATATATAGTATATATATATATTGAGAGAGAAGAGAGAGAGAGAGAGAGAGAGAGGAGAGAGAGAGAGAGAGAGAGAGAGAGAGAGAGAGAGAGAGAGAGCAGAGAGAGAGAGAGTAGAAGAGAGAGAGAGATAATAATAATAATAATAGCCCTTTATTATACAAGAGAGCAATAAAAAAAATTAGAATCGGAATGGTTAGGTAATTGTATCTGAGAATTAATTTCATTTGAGGCATCTTGCTACGAATTTTTCTCAATTTTCCCAAATAAAAAAGATATGTAATAAAGTTTAATCTATAGCACGGTAATGTATATAGTTATATTTACATTATATTCATAATTCATATACAACTTACTCTCGGCGCGAGTAAGTTGTTACACGGCACCGCTCGCGGTCTGCCATGCATACACGCCAGCCTGCAATGCATTTAGTCTATGGTATTGTTTTAGTTTTTATTTAACTCAATAAATATCTAATGAAAAAATAATTTAACTACAAGATAAAATAATTTTGAAAATGGAAAAATATCTAATTTAAGACCAAATAAGAAGTGCACAAAATCGAGGTTATAGAACCAAAAATTTAATTTAAAATAAATAAAAAGTGCCGGGCCTATTACGTAGGTCTCATGAGTTCGTACTTTGTTTTATTAATTTTAATTATGTTCAAAATATGTATGATATTATTAGAAAAGTATATAGGCTACACATACATACATAGCAATAACAAAAATAACAAACAAAAATAAAAAAAATAATAACAAATTCTAATACTGGGCCATGATTAGTTT
>JABUQX010103398.1:27500-35000 GCA_015478945.1 Trachelipus rathkii
TAACCACTGTTTGATAAAAAAAAAAAATTAATAAAATTATTTTAAATGCTATTATTATTATAATATTTTTTTTTTACGATTATTCATTTAATTATAAAGGCAAGAGTTCTGAAAAAAACTATACAAAGACTACACACTAACGCTTCGAAAGTAAAACTGACTAAAATCAAGTAAATTGCAACCTATGCAAAATGTATCGTTTTTGTGGGACGATCAATTATGACATGTTGAGCGCTAATTTTATAATTGCTTCGTACGTGCAATTTGAATTTCAGTTATTAAGGGTAGGGTCCAATGTTAAGAAAAACAAGCGGTTGACCTTCATATACAACCACCTGTTGTAGGTATAAAACGTTGACGCGGTGTATTTTCACACACATTCTTCTCGTTCAAAATTTAATTGACATGTGTTGTAAAGTGTCTGCAACAATCATATTGGTTTGACATTTGAATAACAGCTATTCAATGACGGCTTTTTATTTCATTCAATAATGAATCATTGGGATGTTATTATAATAAGATGTAATTTAATTTCTTTAATATTTAATCCTATTAAAAAAATTAAAGAATAAAAAATAATAAATAGTTGCACCCTAGCTGCTAGTTGTATAAAATGGTGGTTGCGCAAACCTGCAACCAGGCCACGAGCCGCCCCTGATATATATATATATATATATATATATATATATATATATATATATATATATATATATATATATATATATATATATATATATATATATATATATTTATATATATATATATATATATATATATATATATATATATATATATATATATATATATATATATATATATATATATATATATATATATATATATATATATATATATATATATATATATATATATATATATATATATATATTTTTTTATATAAATATACATATATATATATATATATATATATATATATATATATATATATATATATATATATATATATATATATATATATATATATATATATATATATATATATATATCAGCGGCGACTCCAATTTTAGAATTTCATACCAGTCGGGCTCTCTCTCTCTTTATATATATTTCACATGACCCTAAGTGGGTTTGAACCCTTACCCTTAAGATGGTAAACCAAGAGTGTTACCTCCTGACCACGATGAGCTAAAAGGAAATGTCATTGAATTTTGAAATCGTAGTTTTCCAGGACGATGAATTGAATAAGGACGACTAGTAAAATGGTTTATGCTCAAATATGTATACTCTTATATATTTATATATATATATATATTATAAATGTATATATTTATATATAAATATTTATATACATATTATATTATTATTATATATATAGATATATATATATATATATATATATTATATATATATATATATATATATATATATATATATATATATATATATATATATATTTAAAATAAACTTAAGTAGTCTCCCCTTATTTATACAATAAAGAGAATATAACTATATAAATAATTATATATCTATATATATATATATATATATATACATATATATATATATATATATATATATATATATATATATATATATATATATATATATATATATATATATATATATATATATATATATATATATATATATATTTAAAATAAATTTAAAGTAGTCTCCCTTATTTATACATAAAGAGAATGTAACTAAGAGATGCCAAAGGCAACAATATAAACAATTTTATACTCTAAATTCACACACACACAATCTCCGCTATTCGATTTGAGCACGAACAGTCACCTTTTTTAATGGATTGAAAAATAAAGCATTATTTAATAGCGATGATTCTTACACTTTTTGTTTCAATTTTACATAATCTTTTATATTTATTATGTAATATTTTCATTCATTTGATTAATTTTCGCAAAAAAAATAAGAGAATTTTATCGTAACATTATGAAATTTGTAAAAGATCGATATTTTATAATGTTAACTCGTGCTAAGCACGAGCAGCACGAGTATAGGAGTCGCCTCTGATATATATATATATATATATATATATATATATATATATATATATATATATATATATATATATATATATATATATATATATATATATATAAATATATATATATATATATATATATATATATATATATCTATCTATCTTTCTAGCACCATACATATATTCTCTTATATATATATATATATATATATATATATATATATATGTCTATATATATATTTATATATATAAGACTATATATATATATATATATATATATATATATATATATATATATATATATATATATATATATATATCTTATATATATATATATATATATATATATATATATATATATATATATATATACATATATATATATATATATATATATATATATATATATATATATAGTTATATATATATATATACATCTATATATATATATATAAAAATATATATCCATATATAGTAAAAATATTTAAAACCCCTAAAATGTATTTTCAACATGCTGGGGATCCTGGACCTTAGTAGATGAGCGTGCATATCTCAAGATATGTACCTACTAAGTTCTCTTCATTCTGTCATGTATGTAAAATGTTCCACGCCTCAATCTATTAGTGTCCAGGGGATCGAATCCCAGCATGTTGAAAATACATTTTAGGGGTTGTATTTATTACTACTGTTATGTTGCGGGTATGCAACATTAAGTAAGGGTTTCATATATAGCATATATATATATATATATATATATATAAGAGTAGTAGTTATATATATATATGTTATATATATATATATATATATATATATATATATATATATATATATATATATATATATATATATATATATATATATGTACATATCTGAATGTCTTTATGTAATCTATATGTTTCATGTTTTGTTTTAACTTTTTTAAATTAAAAATAACAAAGGCATTCAATATTACCTACCTGGAACGCGAGCTTTCAGGTTTGCTCTATTGATCGCGGGCTTCAACCGCACATCATTAGCACTAAAATATTCCATTTAACTCGACAATCGAAAGTTATCTAAATTACTACAACAAATGCCACTGCCCAAAAACTATCTCAAATCTGATATTTCCAAAAGAAACTAATTAAATTAATTCTAATTGCTTGTTTTTTCGAGCATGCAACGCTCGCATGGGCGCTTTTCTCTCTTCTTCGCTCGTTGCGCTCACGGTAACATATGTACGTAACATATTAATATTATGATTACTAAATATGTAAAATACTTTTTTTTTGTCTCAGGCACTTAATTTAACCTCAGTACTCTATTTCATTCGTTCTCTTCTATCCACTCACCAAATTTCACCCTTCTACGTCCATTTCCCCAAAGATTTTGTCCTCAGCACCTCTCTCTCTCTCTCTTTCTCTCTCTCTCACACTCTCTCTCTACCTCTCTCTCTCCCCTCTTTCTCTATTTATATATATATATATATATATATATATATATATATATATATATATAGATATATATATATATATATATATATATATACAAATATATATATATATATATAGTTGTTTAGTTATATATATGTTATTACATTTAATATATACTAAAAAACTTGTTTTATAATAAAAAAAATAATAATAATGAATAATAATAATAATAATATATAATAATAATAATAATAATAATAATAATAATAATAATAATAATAATAATAATAATAATAATAATACTTCAGATTATTGGTAAGTAAAAACTAAATCTTAAATTTTATTATTTCTTCTATTTTTTGTGAAGATCAAAATTAATTATTGTAATATCTTTTTTATATAACAAATGAAAGCAAATGTGTCGAAAACTAAGGGGAAACAAAACGGCATGTTTAAAATTAGTAGTATATAGATATAGAAAAAAAAATCCTTAATGAAGGCATATAGCTAATACATCTTAATTATATACTTCAACAGGAAACAAAATGAGGTAATGACACACATTTAAAAATTGATAACATCAAAATACGCGTCCAAAACTAATAACTTTTAATTATTTTTTCTTTAAATAATAAACTTGATATTCAAATGTTTTATTGGATACTTTCTTAGGAAATTAGTTGAAAACTTAAAAGATATAGATATAAATGATATATGCATATATATACATATATATATATATATATATATATATATATATATATATATAAATAAATATTTATATATATATATATATATATATATATATATATATATATATATATATATATATATACCCCAGTGGGCAAAGACCAGTGGGCTTATCAAATTACTTCGGAGGTTTTAAAAAAATTGGAATCCACTACAAACTAGTATGATGATGATTACAGTGCTGCACCCTAAAATCAATAAATCAAAGAAGCAGGGAAAAATAGATAGTGTCTGTTCTAGACTTTACCAGTAAAGTACTTAAGATTGGAGCATAGCAGTCAGGTCTATGTCTGAGTTTCGACGAGGAAAAAATGAGACTCTATGTAAAACGGGTAGAGCAAACTCTTCTTAAAGAAGGAGATGTATGACTGGAAAATACAGAAGAGCAACGTCCGTTGTAATAGCAATAGTATATCGAGAGTAATACAATAGTTTGGCGGCTTGAAAGAGATTGGAAGTGAGTTAGGAATAGGGAGAGTTGACAATCCGAAAAAACCTTATACTACACCTTTTCAAGGAGACCAGAATGTGTGAAACCTTCTATATAGAGGTTCACATTCTACACCTTTTCAAGGAGAGCAGAATGTGTGAAACCCCCTATGATATGATGGGTACTCCATACAAGGGCGAACAACGTCCATTCAGAGCTAGGCAACTGGGGTCGTGAGAAGCTCCGAAGGCGCCTCGGAACATCCAACTTTTAAGAACCATGCTGGAAAAAAAGATAATGTGATCCTTCTAAGTAAGATCACGAGAAAAGAAGGAATATTAAGAACAGGAAAAGGAAACAGTTATATGTTTTCAAAGAAGATATTATATCTGTGTGAAAGATTATATCAAGAATAAAGATAAAGGAACTGCGTTACTGTGGCAATGAAAACAGATATTTTATTCTTTAAGCCCTACTAGAGGTAAAATTTGAAAGACGAGCAGTAACTCCAAGAATTCCACTGTTATAACATCACCTATTTGTTGAAAAGGTGGGCCTGGCCGTCTTTCAAATTTTAAGGAGTAAATGAAGGGTGCAGTTATCGATCTAAGAGGATAAGAGCAAAGTAGCAGAAATGACACTGCAGAAAAATGCTATAATAGGTGAATAGAATCTGAGTAACACCAATAATGATAGATTGAAGGATAAATGATGGCTTTCTACAACAAGCAGCCATTGAACGACTGGATAGGAAGTCAAGGAAAGATTACAGAGAAAAGGAAAGATACACAAAAAGAGAAGCTTAGAAATTAAAGTTTTGTGTTATACTCTATCGAAAGTTTTCGATGTGTCTAGCCCAACAGCAAAAAATTCACCTATAAGACCAAAAGTCAGAGAGAGAGAGAGAGAGAGAGAGAGAGAGAGAGAGAGAGAGAGAGAGAGAGAGAGTAGAGAGAGAGAGAGAGAGAGAGAGAGAGAGAGAGAGAGAGAGAGAGAGAGAGAGAGAGAGAGATAGGAGATAATATTAGAAGATTTAAAAATGTTTTTATATCTTCATTATGGATAGATTCGAAAATGAAAGAAAGAAGAGAAGGACTTTATATCAGGATAGAGTGATAGTTGAAAACTTAGTTTACCGGAGTCCACCTTTTCAGTACAGGCTGCATGTGTGCAGACTACAAGCAGGAGGGAAAGGTTGACTGATAGAGAGAAACAGTTTGACGAAGCAGGAAAACCTCAGAAAGGATACCCTCAGGACCATCCGCATTCTTAATGTTATGCCCAGAGAGAGCAGAAACATCTTAATTAGCAGAAGGGAGGGGAGGGAGGGGGAGAGGGGAGGGGAGGGGACGAATAGCTCCTGAATAATTTAAAGTGGAATTAGAAGCAAAAGTTTGAAGAAGCAATTCAGCTTTAGCAGAAGTTAAAACAGAAGTACTATCGTCAGAGATACAAAAAGGGAAGTGGGGAAGAAGCACAGATAGAGTTAACCTTTCAAAATCTCAAAATGGCAGAAAGAGTGCGAGATAAAAGAGACAGAAAGATTGTTACATTTTCTGCGAATAAAAGGCTATAGGATGTCGAAGTGTTGATTTTGTGTGATTTAGAGATGAAACTATAAGTCGTTTTCGTTTTTGCATTTGTGCTAAGAAAAATGTCAAATTTTCGTTCGTTTTGTCAAACTTGGCGCAAAACCTAAAAATGATCACCGAACGTAAAACAATTTCTTTAATTTTGTAAATATAGAATGCACCTGTATAAAATAGCAACCTCTACAGAATTAAGGAAATTCCTTACGTTTGATAAGCCTTTTTTACGATTTTGCGCTATTTGACATAAACGAAAGCAAACTTAAGCATTTTTTTAGCACAAATGCAAAAACGAAAACGGCTTAAATAGCATGAGTTTCTGGATCTGAAGAAAACCGTAATTTCTGAAGGCAGTGTCCCTGCTACGAATTGCACCATCAAAACCAAAGAGTTAACCAAGATTATTTGATTTAATTGAAGACCAAAGAGTATGAATATATATAT
Source organism: Trachelipus rathkii (assembly GCA_015478945.1). Lineage (NCBI taxonomy): Eukaryota > Metazoa > Arthropoda > Malacostraca > Isopoda > Trachelipodidae > Trachelipus > Trachelipus rathkii. The sequence continues at coordinate 34,092 of JABUQX010103398.1, forward strand.
GTTATATATATATATATATATATATATATATATATATATATATATATATATATATATATATATATATATATATATATATATTATCTTATTTATTATATATATATATATATATATATATATATCTATATATATATATATATATATATATATATATATATATATATATATATATATATATTATTATTATAGGCATATATATATATATATTATATATATATATATATATATATATTTTTTATCCATTATATATATAGATATAGATATATATATATATTATATATATATTATATATATATATATATTATATATATTATCTATTCTTATATAGATATAAATATATATAAAAAAAATAAAGGATAAAATATATATATATATATATATATATATATATATATATATATATATATATATATATATATATATATATATATATATATATATATATTTATATATATATATATATATATATATATATATATATATATATATATATTATTGAAAACAGTCCTCAAAATTATGTGTTTTTGCAATATGTAAAAAGAATTTTAACTAACTGTTCTTTTAAGCAAGCCAAATATAAATGATTTATTTAAAAACCTATAAGAACATTAATATAAAGTGATTTAAATACTGCTAAGATATATACAAAAAATTATTAAAAAAAAATTGTTTTAAAATGATAAACGTATTTTATTATTTTTTATATAAAATTTTCAAAATTTGTAATTTGTATTTTTTTTTACTAATCTACAAAAAATATTTAATCTAGAAATTTTACATATGAGTATATGGGGTCGATCAACATACCCAAAGGTAGTACTCAGGAGGTACACAAGCAAAAGAAAGTTGGGATCTCCTGTTTTAATTAAACATTTTGTTAACTCAATCTTATATATATATATATATATA
>JABUQX010103399.1:15000-21948 GCA_015478945.1 Trachelipus rathkii
CATACGTTACAAGGTATAGGCCGTGGAGCTAACCCCTCGCCGAGTCCTAAAAAAGGCGAATTAAACAGATGTTTTCAGATGAGATGTTGGATGATGTAAAGCGCAAAATAAGACGCAAGATGACGGGTCAAGGTAAAGGACGTATGAAAATATGCGCTAAGAAAAAGCTTAAGACTAAAAGACCTCTAAAGAAAAAATGCAATGATGTATTTGCTATTTAATTACTAATTTGGCATCTTTTACATAAACATCATCATCATACTGTGGCCGAATATAAGAAAAGCTAAACCACCGAACCGCTCATTATATCGGTGATTGTACTAGCAAGATGCATTTCCTCCATCCTTCTGCCAGACTGCTGTAAGATGTAACATAGATCTCTCTCAATGAAACCCCACCCAGATTATGTAAGTGAAACCAATTTTCATCAGCATCAATCCCATACACTCAATTACCAACACGCGTGGTCGCTCTCCGACTTCAATACTACCATGTACTTCGGACAGTAATTCTAGATCATCCAACAACGTTTTATATCTGAAACAAAACTGACGAAACCCGATTGTACAGACCTTCTTATCTGACGATTCACATTAGTATACACCGGAATCCATTTCTGTATACCTGTTTCAATCAGTTTGAAGTGTAATTATCAGAAACTTCATTAGGTGCTCAACTGCAAATTATCCTTATAGAAGTTATATAGAACATTTATTAAATTATTCAGGACGCGATGCTAAACAGTCTTCAATGTTCCAGTTCTGCCGGTTTTTATACGTTTCAAAGACGAGGCCGGCACAATATAGAATAAGCGGGTTAAAGCCACATAGGAACACATATGAATTTTAGCGGATGCTTAAACGGTGACATCTTCTCTCAAGAAAGACTATTCTACCAGCTGTAGATTCTAGAATTCGATTAACCCGTTCAAATCCTAAATTCGCTTTTAATAAAAAGTAAACCTGCTGCAACGGCTGTATGTCCTGAAGCCTGTTTTACAAAGTTGCTAGAAGCCTAAATCTCTATGTAGAAAAGTTGAAATTACTACCCGAGAGACATGGAAATCAAAAAATCTCTCTTGACCACTACACGCAAAGTATCTATCAACACGAAGTGGAAACAAAGTTATTTAATTTAACACAGGGATTATCGAGTTCCAATATCCCTAACTTGGTGGAACGGTAATCTACCCTCCAGAAAGAAATAATCAGTATTCGTTGAAACATGAGGCATACTCAGGAATTATAAAAACTCACCACTAAGAATTCTGCACCCTTTTGGATTTAGAGGTAATCAAGTCTACATGTAAACGTCAACCATTTACGGTCGGACTATGAAAGTGTTGTACATTGATCGCAATCTCTATGTTCATGACCTTTTTACGATCTAATAGCTAATACTGTTTTCATGCAATGGCCGTGGGACAGGGATAGATCTTGAAGAATACGCTAAGAATAGTAGTTTATATGCTTACGATTTCACCGCTGACCTTTCAGCTTGTAACGTTAATCATTTAAACATTTTGAGAAAGGGGACATTAGGGTTAAGTCTCTCCTTTAGTGGAATTCTACAATCACCTCACTGTCCTGGTTTATCTGGAACATCCTCAGTTCATTGAAATTGACAGAGAACGCAACGTGCTTTTGAATTATTGAAGGTGAATGAAGAAGAAATAAAGCCTGTTTAAAAACGAACCTCGATTTATAGGAGTCTTTGCCATTAATGAAGTAGGATCTGTGAAACTAGAAAAGGCTACTGGTTTCGTATTCAACACTTCACATCACAACATTACAACAGGAGGACATTGGATTTCTGTCTATAGGGAGTAAAATGTCGTTCATCTGATTGATTCTTTGGATTTAAAATTTGTATTGAATAATCATTATATCCTTTCAATTATTTTAAAATATAATAATGCCCAATTATATTAAAAACTATGTCTATACCCTGTTCAACCATCATACTCTAATTTATATGGGATTTACTGTATTTATTTCATTGAATTTTTTTTTTTAAAAATATGTTTAATGAATTTGTAGATTATATTTGATGCTAACCAAAATTTGTATGTCAATGATTTTATAGTTTCTAATTATATAATAAATGCTTTAAAATGAAAAACGCGATTTTACTATATATATATATATATATATATATATATATATATATATATATTATAATATATATATATATATATATATATATATCATATATATAATATAGTATTATATATATATATATATATAGTATATATATATATATATATATATAGATATATATATCGACAGAGTTAAATGTATACAGACCTGTAAAAGTTAATGATTTATGAAATTTCACATTGTATATAAAGCTGAAAAGATAAAGTTTTCAGGAAAATTCATGTTTATGACGTCACGAATTTTTAAAGGTTGCTGGTTACAAGTCTGTGAATATGATATTCAGTTGAGAACCAGCCATCGTAACCATAGCTGTGTTTGTAATACATTTAAAAAGGTATAGCTATGGGACTTATAACATATATTTCAAAGGTGCTGGTTTATTTAAAAACTGGTATTAACATGCGTCAACTATATTTCAGATTTTTTTGCAAGTCATCCTTACACTCACATGAATCAGCCAAATCCGCATTGTAAATGTGCATGTGGCCACTCTTGATAATGTCCATCGCTACAGAATATGAGCATCAGCTGCTAAGAATGAGGGACAACGAGATTACATACTTCGCATATACATTAAAGTATAATAAATGGTACCTATACGGAGGCATATAGAGAAAATGTATGGAAACAAGTAAATGTGTTTAAACATTTATAGTCAATTGTAGAACGATTTAAAATGAGATACTACTCCCCTATCCATCTAAAAATTCATCCAAGATAATCGTACTTTAGCGCGATCAGATCTTGATAAACATCAAAGAAAGGATAAAAATAATATAATAACATTATAAGAAAATGAGATATCGGGGTATATGTTACTTTCCACGTAGTGACCAAATCAGATGTTTGGTGGATGAGTTGAAGAGTTTTATTACCATGTACACGCATTTGGTAAATTTACTAATGATAGTAATTTATGCAATAATTCTTTTTTTCTCAGAGTAAAAAAACTTTTCAAATATCCTCCATATTCAAGATCACACACACACACACCACACACACACACACCACACACATCACAACATATATATATATATATATATATAAATAATTATATAATACTTATATATCTATATATATATATATATAATATATATATATTCTTATATATATAATAATATATATATATATATATATAATATAATATATTCAATATATTTAAATATATCATGAAAATGTGTGTTTTGCTAGGACTTGAAACAGTAAAGCCCCACAGTAAGGCAATAAAGCCGTAAAGACAAAGCGCATAGCCGGGGTGAGGGGAGGGTCCCTCTGGGGCTATTTTGCTCTAGCTGGCCTATCTAAGTTATTAGCTCTAGGGTCGAGAAAAAAACATGTTTTTATTACAAAAAATTTAAAACAGTGAACAAGGGTTTGTATAAATAAAATTAAGAAAGTTTAAGTATAAAAAAAAAATGGCTGTCTCATAGTACAGAAAACGGATTACTTGAAAAGAAAATACAAAAGTGTGTAAACACTTTATTAAAAAAGTGTACATTACGTCAAACTACTAAAATATTTTTAGGGCGTTCACGCAGTAATAATTTGCGCCTGCGGGCGCCTGCAATCGTTCGGGCGGGGGCGCGCCCGAGGTGCGGGGAACCTGCGCGTTCGGTTCTTGGCCATCCTGTTGATCGTTTAGAGAGTTAAAACGCGTAATTCCAGCATACTGCGTCTTCGTCACCGCTTTTTCTTCTTTTTTTTCAGTAGAAACGCCTAGAGGAGGGGTTCTCCAGTACTCATTTGAGGAGTTTTTGGAACTACTAAAATGAGTCTATGTTTTATTAAAAACATATATAAGTACACTAATATCAGGGTGTTAAGTACATGTTTACTAATTCGGCACCTCACCGGCTCCACACCGGTGTAGGTACCTACACCTACAATCACTCATTTGATCCGCCATGCGAGACGTCTTCTTTTTTCCTTCTCTTCTTTTCCTACATCATCTTCCCTTCGTCTTCTTCTAAGCTTTTCTTCTTTCTCAGAGGGGGGCCCCCTTCCAAGGGGAGACCTCAAACACATTTTGGGGTTCTGAAACCCCCAAAAATGATTTCTACACCATTAAAAACATAGATATATAACACCTTTTGTCCTATATTAAATGGGGCAGAATCCAATCGGCACCGAATTACCAGCTCCGGCTTCGGCCCATATGGTTCGCCCATTTATTTTAACATCGCCATTCTATTTCATTTCTTTTCTTCTATACACTCACCAAATTTCAGCTTTCTAAGTCCATTTTTAGGTTTTTGTGGGCGGGGACCTCCACCTTCCTTGGGCGCAGCGGCTTGAAACATTGGATGCAACGATGTTGACGTATATAAAGATAATATGCCAAGTTTAAAGAGGATACGATGTCTCTAACACTTCTTTTGCTAAGATGTGGTGTTTGGGGTCAATTGAAACCAAATAAATGACCCCCCGCCGGGGACATGGGGACTCTGGCGTTCGGGAAAGTAACCACGGGAATCTCATTTTTGGGATGTTCTACCCCTGTTTGACACTCGTCATGATAGGTTTTTAACGAAGGGTAAGCCCTCTACGAAAGACGCATGTTGGTGCGTTCTAAAACCGTAACGGTTGAAACCTCACGCTCGGTGATAGACTCGACATACCTCAAAACATACTAGACAACACCGAGATCGGCTTCATAGCTCCAGAAACAAAAATGTTGTACAGGTGCATTAGAAAAGGGGGTAGGGGTAATATCTAATGCTAAACCATGCTAGGAGTGCTTCGATTCCATTATAAACCACGGGATTCGAATCACTATACCTTAAAACATACTAAACCATCTAAAACTCGGGTATATTCCGGCACATAGGATACATCGCACTAGAAGTGTTTGAAAAGGGGGCCGGGGTGCAACCTCATAGTAGGAACCAACCTAGCACCTTCTAATACACACCAATCGAATCCTTGTACCTTATAACGTAGGGGTAGACACCAATATTAGGTGCATTCTATGACGTAGGATACACCATTGCTAGAAGTGTTTGAAAAGGGGCGGTGGGGTACTAACTCGTAGAAGGAACCATCCTAGCACCTTCTAATATACACCAATCGATTCGCCATACATTATAACATAGGGATAGACACCAATATTAGGTGTATTCTATCACGTAGGATATACCGGGCTAGAAGTGCTAGAAAAGGGGAGGAGGGTAATAACTCATAGAAGTGACAGAAATTCTAGCACTTCTAATACACACCAATCGACTCCCCGTACCTTAAAAGGGTAGACACTAATATTGGGTGTATTCTATGATGTAGGTCATGGCGTGCTAGAAGCTAGAACCAGCTGTGCCAGCTGGCTCGGCTGTGACGTCATTGGTCGCAAATGTGTTGGATACTAACTAATATATATATATATATATATATAGTATTATATATATTATATATATAATATATAATATATATATTATATATATATATATATATATATATTATATATATATATAATATATCATATCTATATATATAATCGCACCATTAACTAGAAAAATGGAACTTGAAAAAATATCAAGAATAAATTTAATTAGAGCTTTTAAAATTAAATTTTCTAACGCCAATATGGAACTAATCGATCTCTTCATCTCCCTCAGCGGAAAATACACGGAACTGTCCAAAATGTAGTGTTTAAATCACAGTAATCTTTTTGACTTAGTGTCCATATCTGTCACTGACAACATACACACACACACACACACACACACACAACATCAACACACAACAACACACAACATCACAGCACACACACACACGACATATAAGTATATATAACTAATAATATATATATATATATATATATATAATATATTATATATATATATATTATTATATATAGTATACTATATATATATATTTTTATATATAATATAATATAGTATATATATATAATATATAGTATATATATATATATAATATTATATATATATATATAAATTATATATTATATATATATATTATATATAATTTATATATATATATATATATATATATATATATAGAATATATAATATACTATATATTTATATATATATATAAAATATCTTTCTTCCTCCTACTCTTCCGTTAATAATGATGAAGAAACACAAAACAAACACTATAATAAACATTACGAACAAAATAAATAAAAGAAATATAAAATTTAAATTAATCTTAAGTTTAAGTAATGCAAAATATTCTTGGATTTTAATTCTTTTTTTTCTCTATTTATTATTTTCTTATAATGGTTGACGCTACTCATCCCGTGCGCCGTGCGATGCTGAAGCATGGTTTGGGTCACTCGTTTTGTGAAACATTGCAAGGGTAAATAGATTTTATCTGCATTCAAGGGGAAACATTGTAATTTATTTTATCTAATCCAACCCCCCCCCCAAAAAAAAAAAAAAAAAAAAAAAAAAAAACAAGGGAAACTATGATGAAAAAACAGGCATAAAATATATGGCATTAAAACTAAATTTAAAAACCGAAATATCCTTTTGATAGTTCCAAAATAGATTTCATGAAAAAGGTGTCCAATAAATTTTTCGATGAGTTCAAAATGATCTGAACTCCAGTAGATTGCTTATAAAACCTATTAGCCTAATAATTTTTAACCAGAGCAAAAAATTAACTAATTTTTTCCAAATGAAAAAAAGATGTGGGACAATATTCATATAAGAAAGCATTAACTAAATGGAAATTAACAATAAATTCACCAATAAAAAATATGAAAAAGTTTGCAACAAATCTATAAAGAATATTTCAGTTAATTATTCAAGTTAAAACCCATAAAATACAA
>JABUQX010103400.1:0-12500 GCA_015478945.1 Trachelipus rathkii
TGGTATTTTTATGGGTTTTAACTTGAATTAAATTAACTGAAATATTTTATAGATTTTTGCAAACTTTTTCATATTTTTTATTGGTGAATTTATTGTTAATTTCCATTTATGTTACATTGATCCTCTAAATGAGCATCTGTAATTTGAGAAAATAAATTAGTTTAATTTTTTGCTCTGGTTAAGAAATTATTAGGTAATAAGGTTTTATAAGCAATCTAACTGGAGTTCAGAGATCATTTCAAACTCATAAAACTTTTTTTTAAACACCTTTTATAGCTCATGAAAATCTTTTTGGAACTAATCAAAGATATTTCGGTTTTTAAATTTAGTTTTAATGCCATATATTTTATGCCTGTTTTTTCATCATAGTTTCTTGTTTTTTTTTTTTTGTTTTTTTTTTTGGGGAGGGGGGGTTGGATTAGATAAAATAAATTACAATGTTTTCCCCTTGATGCAGATAAAATCTATTTACCCTGCAATGTTTTCACCAAAACGAGTGAACCAAACATGCGCAGCATCGCACGGCGCACGGGTGAGTAGGTCAACCATATAAGAAAATAATAAATAAGAGAAAAAAAAGAATAAAATCCAAGAATATTTGCATTACATAAACTTAAGATTAACTTAAATTTTATATTTACTTTTATTTACTTAAGGTCGTAATGTTATTAAAAGTTTGTTTGTGTTTCTTCATTCATTACTTAACGGAAGAGTAGGAGGAAGAAAGTATTTTATATATATATATATATATATATATATATATATATATATATATATATATATATATATATATATATTTATATATATATAATATATATATATATAAATATATATATAATATATATATATATATATAGTATATATATATATATATATATCTATATATAAATATATATCTAAATATATATTATATATATATATATTATATATATATATATATATAGATATAATATATATATATATATATAATATATATATATATAATATATATATGTGTGTTGTGGTGTGTGTGTGTGTGTGTGTGTGTGCTGTGTGTGTGTGTGTGTGGTGTGTGTGTGTAGTGTTTGTCAGTTGTACAGATATGTGACACAAGTCAAAAAATAATATTACTGTGATTAAACGATACATTGCAGTTCCGTGTATTTTCCGCTAGGGAGATGAAGAATCATTAGTTCTCAATTGGCGTTGATAGGAAAATTAATTTTAAAATAGCTCTAATTAAATATTATTGATAATTTTTCAAGGTTCCATTTTTCTATTAATGGTGCGATATATATTATATATATATTATATATATATATATATAATTAATTATGATAATATATATTATATATAGTATATATATAATATATATATATAATATTATATATAATAAATATTATATATATATAAGGTAGTATATGAAATATAAATCAAATGACGTCACAACCGAGCCACGCTGGCACAGCTGGTTCTAGCTTCTGGCACCCATGACCTACATTCATAGAATACACCCAATATTAGTGTCTACCCCTATGTTATAAGGTACGGGAGTCGATTGTGTGTATTAGAAGGTGCTAGAATTCTTCCTTCTATGAGTTAGTACCCCGCTCCCCCTTTTCTAGCACTTCTAGCCCGGTATATCCTACGTGATAGATAAACACAACCTAATATTGGTGTGCTTCCGCTATGTTAATAATGTATGGCGAATCGACTTGGGTGTATTTAGAAGGTGCTCGGATGGTTCCTGTCTACGAGTTTAGTACCCACCGCCCCTTATTCAAAACACTTCCTGAGCAATGGTGTATCCCTACGTAAAATAAGAATGCACCTAATATTGGTGTTCACCCCTAGGTTATAGGTAAATGGAATCGATTGGTGTGTATAGAGGTGACTAGGTGGTTCTCTAACTATGAGTTGCACCCTCCGGCCCCTTTTCAAATCAGCTTCTAGTGCGTGTATCCTATGTGCCTGAATATATCGCCGAGTTTTGATGGTTTAGTTATGTTTTAATGGTATAGTGATTCGGTCTCGTGGTTTATATGATGGATCGAAGCACTCTAGCATGGTTTAGCATTAGACATTTATCCCTACCCCCCTTTTCTAATGCACCTGTACAACATTTTGTTTCTGGAGCTATGAAGCCTGACTCGTGTTGTCTAGTATGGTTTTGAGGTATGTCGAGTCTCATCACCGAGCGTAGGTTTCAACGTTACGGTTTTTAGAACGCACCAAACATGCGTCTTTCGGTAGAGGTTACCCTTCGTTAAAAACCTATCATGACGGGTGTCACAAACAGGGGTAGAACATCCCAAAAATGAGATTCCCGTGTTTACTTCCGAACGCAGAGTCGCACTGTCCGCCGGGCGGGGGGTCATTATTTGGTTTCAATTGACGCCAAATCACTCACATCTTAAGCAAAAGCAAGTGTTAGAGACATTCGTATCCTCTTTAAACTTGCATATTCTTTATATACGTCAACAGTCGTTGCATAAGTTTCAAGCCGCTACGTCTAAGGGGGTGGGGGTCCCTCGCCCCACAAAAACCTAAAAAATGGACTTAAGAAATGCTAAATTTGTGAGTGTATATGAAGAAAAGAATGAAATAGAATGGCGATGTTAAATAAATGGGCGAACCCATATGGGCCGAAGCCGGAGCTGGTAATTGCGGTGCCAGATTGGAATTCTGGCTCAACCACATATTAGACAAATGAGGTGTCTTATATCTATGTTTTTATGGTGTAGAAATCATTTTTGGGGGTTTCAGAACCCCAAAATGAGTTTGAGGTCTCCCCTTGGAAGGGGGCCCCCCTCTGAGAAAGAAGAAAAGCCTTAGAAAAGACGAAGGAAGATGGATGTAGGAAAAGAAGAAGAAGGAAAAAGAAGACGTCTCGCATGGCGGATCAAATGAGTGATTGTAGGTGTAGGTACCTACACCGGTGTGAGCCGGTGAGGTTGCCGAATTAGTACAAACATGTACTTAACACCCTGATATTTAGGTACTTTATACTGTTTAATCAACACATAGATGCTCATTTTAGAGGTTCCCAGAAACTCTCAAACTGAGTCTGAGAACCTCTCTAGTTTCTACTGAAAAAAAAAGAAGAAAACAGCGTGAACGAAGACGCAGTATGCTGAATTACGGTTTTAACTCTCTAAACGATCACAGGATGGCAAGAACGAACGCGAGGGTTCCCCGCACCCTCGGGCGCGCCCCCCGACCCGGAAACGATGCAGGCGCCCGCAGGCGCAATATACTGCGTGAACGCTAAAAATATTTCGTAGTTGTGAAGTTTATGTACACATTTTTCATAGAGTGTTCTGTAAATTTGAGTTTTTTTCAAGTAATCCGTTTTCTGTACTATGAGACAGCCATTTTATTATTTTATACCTAAACTTTCTTAATTTTTTATTAACAAACCCCTTGTTTTCCTGTTAAATTTTTGTTAATGAAAAATCATGTTTTTTTTCGACCCTAGAGCTATAACTCAATAAGGCAGTAGAGCAAATAGCCCCAGAGGGATCCTCCCATCACCCCGGCTATGCGCTTTGTCTTTACGGCTTTATTGTTACTGTACTGATTTTCTGTTTCAAGTCCTATCTAAAACACACATTCTGGTGGAAAAAATAACTTCATTAAGGCTGGAATATATAATATTATATATTATATTATATATATATATATATATATATATATATATTATATAAATATATATATATACTATACATATTATCATATATACGGTCATATATATATATATATAATGTGTGTGTGTGTGTGTGTGTGTGTGTGTGTGTGTGTGTGTGTGTCTTTATATGGAGGATATGAAAAGTTTTTTTACTCTGGAGGAAAAAAAATTATTGCATAATTACTATATTAGTAAAATTTACAAATGCGTGTACATGTGTAAATAAAACTTTCAACTCCATCCACAAACATCTTGATGGTCCCTACGTGGAAATGTAACATATACCCCCGATATCTCATTTCTTATAATTGTTATTATATTATTTATTATCCTCTTCTTTGAATGTTTATCAAGATCTTGATCGGCTAAAGTACGTATCTTGGATGAAATTTTTAGATGGATAGGGAGTAGTATCTTCATTTTAAATCGTTCTACATTGACTATAAATGTTTTAAACACATTACTTGTTTCCATAATTTTCTCTAATATGCCCATCCATATAGTCCATATTATATACTTTAATGTTATATCGAAGTATGTAATCTCGTGTCCCTCATTCTTAGCAGCTGATGCTCATATTCTGTAGCCATGGACATTATCAGATGCACATTGCACATACAATGCGGATTTTGGCTGGATCATGTGGAGTGTAAGGATGACTTGTCAAAAAATCTGAAATATAGTTGACGCATGTATACCAGGTTTTTAAAATAAACCAGCACCTTTGAATATATGTTTATAAGTCCTATAGCTACTACCCTTTTTAACTGTATTACAAACCAGCTATGGTTACATGGCTGGTTTCTCAACTGAATATATAATTCACGGTGTAACCGTCAACCTTTAAATTCGTGACGTCATAAGCATGAATTTTCCTGAAAACTTTATCTTTTCAGCTTTATATACAATGTGAAATTTCATGAATCATTAACTTTTTACAGGTCTGTATACATTTAACTCTGGATATATATATATATATATATATATATATATATATATATATATATATATATATATATATATATATATATATATATATATATATATTTATATATATATATATATATATATATATATATATATATATATATATATATATATAAGTTTAAAGGGTAGTAAAATCAAGTTATTTCATTTTAAAGCATTTATTACATAGCTAGAAACTATATAGTCATTGACATACAAATTTTTAGCATCAATATATTTACAAATTCATTAAAACATATTTTTAAAAAAAACCGTAATATGAAATAAATACAATAGACTCAACATAAATTAGAGTATGATGGTTGAAAGGTAATACATAGTTTTTGATATAATTGCAATTATTATATTTAAAAATAAAAGATATATTAATTATTTAATTATAAATTTAAATCAAAAATTCAATCAATGAACAATGTCATTTTATCTCTATATACAGAAACCGATTCGCTCCTGTTGGTAATGTGACGATGTGAAGCTGTTAAACGAAACCAGTTCCATTCTCTAGTTTTACAGATCCTACTTCATTATTAGCGAAGACTCCTATAAATGAGTTCGTTTTAACACAGCTTTATTTCTTCTTCTTCATTCCTTTAATAATTCAAATCATCACGCTTGCGTTCTCTGTCATTTCAATGAACTGAGGCTGTTTCCCGACGTAAACCAGGACAACGCGTGATGGTGGTGATTATGTAGACTCTCCACTAAAGGAGAGACTTAACCCTAATGTCCCTTTCTAAAAATGTTAATATGATTAGAAGTTACCAGCTGAAAGGTCTGCGGTGAGATCGTAAGCATATAAATTACTATTCTTAGCGTATTCTTCAAGATCTATCCCTGTCCTGCTGTCATTGTATGAAACAATGTTAGCTATTAGATCGTAAAAAGGTCATGAACATAGAGATTGCGATCCAATGTACAACATTTCATAGTCCCGACCGTAAGGTTGACCGTTTACATGTAGACTGATACCTCTAAATCCAAAAGGGGCGAATTTATAGGGTGATTTTTTATAATTCCCTGAGTATGCCTCATGTTCAACAATGACTATTATTTCTTTCTGAGGTAGATTACCGTTCACAATGTTAGGGATATTGATACTCGATAATCCCTGTGTAAAGTTAAATAACTTTGTTTCCACTCGTTTGATAGGATACTTTGCTGTAGTGGTCAAGAGAGATTTTTTTGATTTCCAAATGTCTCTGGGGTAGTAATTTCACTTTTCTAACATAGAGATAGGCTTCTAGCAACTTGTAAACAGGTTCAGGACATACAGCCGTTGCAGTAGGTTTTCTTTTTATTTCAAAAGCGAATTTAGGATTTGAACGGGTTAATCGAATTCTAGTATCTACAGCTGGTAGAATAAGTCTTTCTTGAAAGAAGATGTCACCGTTTAAGCATCCGTAAAATTCATATGTGTTCCTTGTGGCTTTACCCGCTTTATCTATATGTGCCGCCTCGTCTTTGAAACTATAAAAACCGCAAGACTGGAAATGAGACTGTTTAGCATCGTCGGAATAATTAATAAATGTTCTATATAACTTCTATACAGGATAATTTGCAGTTGTACGCAACCCGTACATGAGTTTCGTTGATAATACACTTCAAACTGATTGAAACAGGTATACAGGAAATTGGATTCCGTGTATACTATGTGATCGTCAGATGAAGGAAGGTCTGTACAATCGGGTTTCGTCAGTTTTGTTTTCAGATATAAAAACATGTTGGATGGATCTAAATACTGATCCGAAGTACCTGGTATATTGAAGTCGAGAGGGACATCGGTGTTGGTAATTGAGTGTATGGGATTGATGCTGATGAAATTGGTTTCACTTACACTAATCTGGGTGGGGTTCATTGAGAAGAGATCTAGTTCAATCTTACAGCAGTCTGGACTAGAAGGATGGAGGAAATGCATCTTGTATGTGAGGGTGCTGATCGTATAATAATCGGATCGGTGATTTAGCTTTTCTTATATTCGGCCGCAGTATGATGATGTTTATGTAAAAGATGCCAATTAGTAATTAAATAGCAAATACATCATTGCATTTTTTCTTTAGAGGTCTTTTAACCTTAAGCTTTTTCTTTACACCTATTTTCTTATGGCCTTTACCTTGACCAGATATTCTTCATCTTATTTTGCGCTTACAATCCTAACATCTCATCTGACAACATCTGTAATGTCGCCTTTTTAGACTTCGCGGGGTTAGCTCCAGCGCTTGATCCTGTAAATATGCAATCTCTTTTCGTATAGCTTTTTTTACCTATATATTCACCTCCTCTTCTAAATAGAGGCATTGCACTTCTCCATAATTTAGAGAAAAATCCACCCAGTCCATACCCTCTTTGTAATTTTGTTCCAACGAATTCCCTATCGTTATACATTATTAACGGAGCTTCTAATAGGCACTATCTTTACAATGTGAGAGTAAGTTAATGAATGAATAAATATAACCTACTACATCACTTATATATAATCTTACACCTATCCTTATTTCTAGAAGGTTTTCTAACAGAATATATGGAAGATTTTCAACTCTGTTAAAAAAATTGTCCATCATATTATAGTTAAAGTGTCTGCTTCTTTCTAATATGAACTTTACACAATAGTGTCCCGTCTGTGAATGGGTATGGTCTACCTTCGACGTAATTTATATGCATCCGCACAGACCCGAAATGGGAGCAACTGAGAGGTAAGTAATGAACATTAGGAAAAGATATTACCTTACTCTCTTGAGGAAAATAAACCACCCTTAATAAGGGGGCTTTAGTATTCCTACATACTGATGGTCAATATATCTGTATAAACGTAAGCCATCTCTTGATCTTGTAATGCACCTCCGAAGGAGATGCATATGATAATGTGAGAGATCAAGTTGAGTATTAAGCACTATTGTTCAGAGTTGGGTAGGTCTTAATTCCACTATGTCACTTAAACAGTAGAATGTTCTACTACAGCTTG
Source organism: Trachelipus rathkii (assembly GCA_015478945.1). Lineage (NCBI taxonomy): Eukaryota > Metazoa > Arthropoda > Malacostraca > Isopoda > Trachelipodidae > Trachelipus > Trachelipus rathkii. The sequence continues at coordinate 7,614 of JABUQX010103400.1, forward strand.
TGTTATGGCACACTTTCCGAAACCATAATCTTTAACGTTTTAAGGATAAATCACTTCAGGTCTTCAATTCATCTCACTGTTGTCGATCTTAAAGTTGATTAATACCCTGTCTTTCCCTAGGGTGCTTATTAATAATGTATATTAAACTCCTTAACATATCTTACTTACGTCAAACTGGGGTGTTAAGGATTAACTGTGGATGTCAATGGATCTTTTGAGGCGGTAATATTCCTCGTTTTTAATCACAAATTTTTCATAGAAGATATTTCCGGATCCCTAATTGGTTAAACGCTTCTAAATAAGGATCGTGTTTTTATTTTTAATATATGATTTTAAACATAATCTGCCGCTCTGTAGCACCATTATCAATGACATTTGAGGAGATTTTCATATTTTGCGTCTAATATCATTTCGCACAGTCCTACCTCATAGAGATTCTGTTAAGTTGGATAGGATTCATTAACTCGGTTGTAAATCTGAGACTTTATTATCAGGATGTAGATCCAAAGATGCCCAAGATGGCAGAGGTTAAATAAGAAATATCTACACTCTCCATGATTACGATGACTAATGATTAATGTTTTCGTGATTTCACTAGCTTTTATATATGAATAACTTTGTTAGGGGTAGCCCACCCATTTCACCATTTATTCACTGTTTATTATTTTTACCCTTACCTTTTGAACCTAATATTTTTTTTCTATTTAATACATATTACTACTTAGATTAAATCGTACTTTCTGTATTTCTGTTTATAAAATCCTCCTTTTATGGATTTCAACCCATCAATAGGAAATTTCCCTTATACTATCTACCTTAAAACTTCTCTAGACCACCCTGCTTCATATTTCTTTTCTAAACCTTCATAGATTGAAGACACTCTTACATATTATGTCACGTTTATACAGTTATTATATCTTTTAACTTTTTACACCTCTTTGGGTTTTGCTGAATCACCGATGGTGTCTTCAACATTTCTAAAGGAGTTGTCTTTATGTTCTATAAAGATTCCATTGTAAGAATAAGCTAGGTATCGAGTTATGTCAATACAATGATACTTAAAGTGTTTCATCTTAGTAAAGAGTTTCTGTGCATTCGTTCTTTTAATCGTGCGATGAACTCTTTCTACAATAGCAGCTTTATTTATGGACAAGTTGTTAAAATATTCCTATATCGTATTCAGTACTAATTTCAGAAACTCTCTAACCTTAGAAATTTCCCGCTATCCTATCCGTGGCAAATCAGTTTTGGATATCTATCATCATTCCTTATAATTTCTCTCACTGCAGCCGCCACTGTATCTGATTTTTTATCTTTTAAAGCTTTTAATTATAAGTATCTAGAGTATACGTCAATAGAAAAAAGTATGTATTGAAACCTTCATTATAAGACTGTAATTTAATCATTTCCAGTTAAAGTCTAACTGCCAAACATATCGAGTGTGATGGCTATGGTTGTCCGGGTAGGGAATTTTCGACGGACAGGTTTATGTAAAGTAAAAGCTTCTTCAACCTCTAAATTTTTTCAACTCTTTTTTCTCAGTGTTTGGAAACTTTGCAGCGAACCTAGTGAAACCCCCCAAAACTATTTGGCTTCCTCAGGTTGAAGTAATACTTATCAACCTTCGCCTTTGCCTCCATATGATACTGACATGTTAATATAATATATTATAATATTATATATATATATCATATATATATATATAATATATATATATATAATATATATTATATATATATATTATATATATATAATATATATATATATTATATATATATATATATATAATATATAATTATATATAATATATATATTATATATATATATATATATATATATATATATAAGTATATATTTATATTAGTATTACTAAAAGGGGGAAAATAAAGTAAAAAAATGGTATATTTTTATTTAATCATAGGCATTCAACTAAATAGAAACCACATATAGGGTACTAAATGATAATACATAATTATGAATTAATCCATTTAGGTTTAATGTATGGGATTTTTCTTATACTCCTTGCTCTGGTAATACGCCTAACTTTATCTGAAGCGAAGAAGTACTGACGGACTTGTTATCTGCTAGGCGCCGTGGGGAATATTATCAAAGTTCTGCTAACCTTTCGTGTACTTCTAAGATTAAAGTTCGGGAAGTATAATAGTCTGAGTTCTTGTTTGAAGGTCAGGCCAGTCACAGCAACAGCACGTTTCTATTGCCAATCACTCACACTCTACTCACTCGAACAATATTGTTGATCCTTTGACTATTTCATTATAGATAATGATATTTTCCTAAATGTCGAGTCATGATGAATTGAAGCTTTTAAAATATTATACTAGTATACGAAGCTAGTCTACAGGCTTTGCGATCTTATTGTGGTCACAGACTCTTCACGATTCACAGTAGATTTTTAATGAAGTTCTTCGTTTTTTCACAGCCAGGTATTATCTACCGGTGTAGTTGGAATTCATCGGATTGACTTACTTATTGAGGCATATAGATGCAAGTCTTTTAGATCTATTAATTTCTGTATGGCTTCTGATATAAGGCACGTTTTTCATGAATTTAATGTCTGATTACATATCTAAACATTTCTTCTCGTAATTGTTAATCTTTCAAAACTTTGGGATCTATAAACTTTGAGGCGAGGTTGCAGATATGATCCTGATCATTCTGGATATGAGGACTTTCTGGTGTTGTAATGATTTGTTGATGAATTGCTGGAGAAGGTAACCTTTGTAAGTGCTGTTGTATAGGCTGTACTGTCTGAGGATGTATCAGAGGTGACTGGTTGGCTGTATGTTGGTCAGAATGTGTATTACTTATATATTATTATGTAGATTATTATTATTATTATATTAATTATTATTATTATTATTTAATTATTATTATTAGTTATTATTATTAACTATTATTGATTATATTATTTTATTATTGTTATTATTATTATTATTATACTTCTCTTTTCTCATACTCACTATATGGTAGTACACGCTACCTTCTTCATTAATTGGTCTTCGTTATGCTTGTGAAGTAGTAATGATTGTGCTCGTCATCGTCGTTGGTTCATTAGCTGGCGGCATATCCACATTTAGTATCTTAGTGGAGGCTATGACGTGGAGTGAAATAAGTAACATATGGCAACACTTCCCACCTCCTTATTCTGCAGTAGACTTCTGTTTTACTTTTCAGATTTTTATAGTTGATATGCAGGAAGAGATTTTTAATCGATGGCTGTCTATGCACGGCGATGCTTCACCTTCTGAGGTCGTGTTTAAAGGAACATTTCCTTTATAAGATTTAAACAGACTTCGCATACACACTGGATGAATTGTTCATCATACAGATTAGTATATTCACGGTTGGTGTCAGACGCTTGTATGTTGTCGAGGTTTAAATTTTTTTATAAGAGGTAGATACTTAACAACTTTGCAACTAGAGGACTCATTATTCAGGTATGTAATACATTTCAATTTCGAATGGTAAGAATGTTGTGTATAGAGCAATAACTCTATAACGTGTTTTTAAGGAATGAAGTTTTGAGCACATTAAATAATCCGCGAGAAACAGATGTACGATTCTTTATATACACTTTATCGAGTCTTTACGTTGTGATGGAAACATTGATTTGAGAGCTAGATAATTGATCCTGACTTCTACGTCTCTTCTCTGTCGAAGAGTAGTTATATATATGGGTGTTGTAAAGATATACTCTCTCATATACTTATTCTGATAGAAAAAAATGTTCTGGGTGAATTGAAAATACGACGAGATATTAAATGGAAAAATACGTAAACGTGTTCAGCTATTTTTTCATTTAACTTATGCATTAAAGTCCATCTAATGCATAATTTATATGGACCCATGCCACTATCCAGGAGCGATTTGAGTCATAGATTCCATCATGAAGATGAATTACAATCCCTTATAATTATGTAGCAGAGGGACTCACCGGAACTAAATGTACAACACGTCCATGCCTTCAAATGTTTCGACGTTTAATGTAAATTTCCTATTGGTATATATATTATAACAGTGTGTCTTCCGATAGACTTGAAAACAGTATAAAGGCCGCCCACAAGTTAATGGAAGTGCATGATAAAGGCCTTAAAAGACAAGCGCATAGCCGGGGTGAGGGGAGGATCCCTCTGGGGCTATTTGTGATGTACTGCTCTTATATGAGATTATGCTCTACGGGTCGAAAAACAAATGTTTTTATTTCAAAAAATTAACAGTGGAACAAGTGGTTTTGTTAAATAATATTTAAGAAAGTTTAAGTATAAGATAGAAGAATGGCTGTCTCATAGTCAGAAAACGGATTACTGAAAAAGAAATACAAAAATGGTGTAAAACTTGCTTATTAAAAAAAGGTGTAAATTCGTCACAACTAGTATATATATTTAGCGTTCGCGCAATAATATTTCGCCTGCGGGCGACGCGTCGTATTCCGGGCCGGGGGCGCGCCTGAGGGCGCGGGGCACCCTCGCGTTCGGTCTTCGCAATCCTGCGATCGTTTAAGAGTTTTGAAACCGTGAATTCAGCACACTGGGTGCTCCTCACCGCTTTTTCTCTTTATTCAGTAGAACCTTCCTAGAGGAGGGGTTCTCAACTCATTTGATCCGTGGGTTAGGTCTTGTGAGAAGATCTTTGGGAACAGTAGTCAAAAAATGAAGTCTGGTGTTATTCAAAACATATGAGGTAAGTAGAGTCGATCAGAGGGTTAAGTACATGTTACAAATTCGGTCACCGCACCGGCTTCCACACCTACAATCACTCTTTGATCCGCATGCGAGACTTCTTCTTTTTCCTTCTTCTTCTTTTCCTACTTCCATCTTCCTTCGTCTTCTTCTAAGCTTTTCTTTTTTTTCAAATTTCAAGGGGGAC
>JABUQX010103400.1:17500-20000 GCA_015478945.1 Trachelipus rathkii
GAATGTATTTTTATTTTAGGGGGTGGAGTCTCTGAAAAAGTTTATTGTCTTTATTGGGGCAATAGTATTGATTCGAATTCCGCGGAATAATGCCTTAGGTTATTAATAGCAATTTTAAGTCGATGGCTTACACAATGAAAATATAATCCTTTTTTTAATCATTTTTCTCTCAGTTTTCTTTGAACGCCTGTTTATTTCTGCCATTGCTGCGCAGGGACCGTCGTACTGTGTTGACCAAGCAATAGACTGCCGGAATCAATCCTTGTTTTTTTAAAACGAAAATCAAATCTGCGATGTTTACATCCATCCTCTTCACAGAACTATATATCATATCCTCCTCCGGTTAGTTTCAAAATCTGAAAACCTTAATGCCATAAGATTAACTATTTGCCTGACAAATCGGCACTTTCATCAGCCAATGTGGAATAGGACCAAACTTTTGAATCATCGAGACGTCAGACTGTATTTGTCTGTCTTTAAACATGTTCTTTTTCATTCCCACATCCACTTGTGCTTTCTATTTCGCAGTTTAAATCAGGTTATTTCAAAGATTGCCCACGTAAAGGCCTTTACCTCTTAAAGGCAAGTCATGGGTTCCACAGAAAATTATTATCGGAATGGTTGGTAATGATTTTTTTATTTTGCTGCAACGTTTCTGATGTGCAATCTGTCAGGTGAAAGTATCACGGGCACGTTGCTCCAATGATGATTTACAGCCTTGCGACAGGTCCAAATGCATTCGACTTTCCCATGTTGTGGTGCTATATTCATGTATATGTTTTAACGAGTATAAAGGCGAACAGCAAAAGAGTCTTGCACTATATATATATCTTATTATATACTAATATATATATATATAAATAATATATATGATATATATATATAGTTAATATATATATTATACTATATATTAAGGTATGCATATATATTCCGGACATATTATGATATACTTACGTACACTAATTATAGTTAGATAGTTATATATATATGTAGTAATATATTATATAGTATTATATAATATATAAAGGTATATATTTAACATAAGATAATATAATACTATTATATGTAGATAATATTGTAAGGGGGGCAGGGTGCCACTGCCCCTTCATGCACGCCCCATATATAGTAATATATATATATGATCAGATATTTAGTATATAATATAGTATATATCATATAGTATATAGGTTGGTATATATTTTATATAATAGTAAATATTATAAGGGTATTATACTAGACGTATATATATAATAGTTCAATCACTTTCAGAATTAGCCTCAGATACTTGTTAAGCCTAGAGAGTCGTGCTTTTAGTGAGACCCCTATCAAGTCACCAGGTATTCTAGCAGCATATTTCCTCATCAGAATGTCTGGCTGATCTGAATTAACCGTGTTTGAATTTACTCTCAACTAGACGGAAACGCAGTTATAGCTACGGTTTAGAGTAGATGTTAAAATATTCTTAAAGAAACGCAAGTAGAAGAAGTGTTTGCTAATCTTATATCCCACCGGCACTCAAATTAATGATAAAGATAGATAGAATATCATTTTACTGTATGTCTGTATCAATAGAAGAATCGCCTGTTTAAACTATGTAAAATATGTTGGCACTAAACATAACAGGTGTATATAGGTTTGTTATGTTAATTTTTGGTACAAAGTACTCTCGATCACCTCTCTAATGAAAATTAATGGCAATCACGGTAAAATACAAAAAAAAAAAAAAAAAAAAAAACAAAAAGATTCAATATAGTCGAGATAAACGCAAGAGGCAGAGCCTTGTTAATTTATCGGCAATCAGTATAGTATAAATTTAAATTAAATTTCGATCAAGCTTTATCGAAATATCATAACGGTTCCGAGCACAACCCCTACACAAAAAGAAACTTAAAATTTCAGCTTAAAACCGTAAGTTTTATTTGAATGCCTAATGCGATATATGAATCACATTGAATTTAAGAAACTTTTTTTGAAAAAAGAAAAAAGTCTAGGTTAATGTTCTCTTCATGGATTAGAAGAAGATTAAATAATAATAATTAATATAATAATAATATAACAATAATAGATAATATAAATAAATAATAATATAATAATAATAATAATAATAGATGAAATAATGAATAATAATAATATAATAATATATAATAATAATAATATATAATAAAATATTAATAAATGAATATTCACAATATTAATAATAATATTTAGTAATAATAAGTAATAATAATATAATTAAATAATATGATAATAATAATAATAATAATAATAATAATAATAATATAATAAAATAATAATAATAATAATAATATGATAATAAAACTCAGAATATTAATATGATAATAAAATAGAATATTAATAATGATAATTACAATAATATTAATATTTGATATTAAACAATATCAAGAATAATAATATAATAAATAGAGAATCAAAATAGATAGTGAGAGAATATATAATAATAATAAAATCATAAATGAATAATAATATAATAAATAATAAT
>JABUQX010103401.1:0-5000 GCA_015478945.1 Trachelipus rathkii
ATAGAAGTAGGAAAATAAAAATTGTAAGAACATTAACTTCTCAATCAACCTTAAAGAAGCGGTCCTAAGCACCCAGCTTCAATATATATATATATATATATATATATATATATATATATATATACTATATATATATATATATATATATATATATATATATATATATATATATATATATTTGCGCAGAACACATGGGATGAAGTTGAAACTGTGCATTCTCTATATAAGTCTCCAAACCTCCTATTCCTTTTGAAATAACATAGGAATAAATATCTCGAGATGCACCAACCCATTCTTCAGCATATTCAGGCTCTATAGATTGCATTTTCTCATGCCAAAGAGAAGTAAAAGTATCAACATTAGTTGTCGTCAGCAAGCTGATATACATTCTATTATAAGGTTTTCCCCATACTTCAGTGTAAATTTTATAAAACAAACCATAGGCTAGATGTATTAATTCGTCAAGTATGTCGACATTGTCAAGATGCATTAATATTTCTTCTTTTATTTTTAACAAGGTTGTAATATTCTCATGCGAATGTAAACAGAACCCTATTCTTGTACGTATGAATGTGTTAGCTGAGTAAGGTTTCCAGTAATTACGTACATCAATACTTTTAACACTATCGCAATATGAGAAAACAACATCTATTCTATTAATACCCCTCTCGCCTTCGTTTCTAATGGATATTTCACTATGACGCGATGTATCAGATATCACATACTCAGCCTTTACCCATTCTTCCACGGTGTCAATAATACGGAGGAATTCTTCAACAGAAATGAACAAAGGTGTATCATGTACACCTATCGTAGGAATACATGCTATGTAACGATCACCATTAGGTTTACGAATAAATAAAAAAGATACAGCTTCGGGAATAACAAAGGTCCTCGTAAATATGTCGTTAACAAGTTTGGGAGTGTGAAGAGAAGCCATGGTGTTAGCTCAGTTGGAAATATCGTACTGAAGAAACTTTGTATATAAAACAGTCTCAAATCTATAGATAATATATTTTCAACCAATCATAAGAAAGTAAACAAGATTACAACATAACCGCATTATCAACTCAGAAAGTCCATATAATCACGCCTTACACCGACAGCGATAAACATGTTTACAGAAGGATTAGGCATATACAAACTAAACTGATAATATATGTATACAAAGGAGGTCTATATTCATAAATTAACAATGTAGAAAAATGATCTTTGACAAAACAAAACAAAACACTATATTAAAACTGAAACAAACAAATAATAATAATAATAATAATAATAATAATAATATTTAGATGAAGTATTTTCCCATGTTGTGTTCTTTTTTTTAGAACTATTTGATAAATTGAGATTATGTAATATTTAACAAATATATATATATATATATATATATATATATATATATATATATATATATATATATATATATATATATATATATATATATATATATATATATATATATATATATATATATATATATTTGAATGTTCCTTACATGAATGCTGGCTTACGAGACATCATTAAGATTTAATCGGTCCAAGTCCTTACACAAATGCCAGTTATCTTCGTTATTAGATATAATATACTTTTTCAATTCCTCAACTCCATCCCAGAGTACATACGATGCAAGTTCTCTCCCTGACACTACCATATGTTTTGGGTCAGGATCATTCACGTAAAGGGATTCTTCAAGCTGACGAATAAATGTATGAACATCTATCGAAGCTAAGAACTGATTAATTATATTTTCCGAATCTTTAGGTAACAGTTTTTTAAATGTATAATATGCCTCGTATAACATATAATGAGCTGCAGTAACATAATCGGTTAACATTTCTGTTTTACGCAACTGTTTTAACATTTTCTCTCGAACTCGACCCATATATTTTATCTGGGATGTGCCTCTAATATAGAAACCATATATTGTGGGGTTAAATAGTCCTGTATCTTCGCGTCTCTGCCATATTCTAATATCCATAATATTCGTATCTAGATATTTAGAGAAGGTTAAAGTAAGTTTCTTATCATCATGATTTCCACCCCCACTGATAACTATTTCCCAACGATTTAATACACAGTGTGACTTAAAGTGTTCATTCACCCATTCTTCAGCATGTTGGCATACACAAAGTAATTCGTCGGAACTCATAAAAACACGTCTGTTATATTCATATTGGTCACTACATCTGAAGTAGGTAAAACCGTCTGGCTTTCTTGTATATAAGAAGGATACATCACTTTTCGGAATATTGATTTCCCAATGCACAATGTCACGTATAGAGGTGTATTTATCAAGACGAATCATTCTAACGGTAGGAATATACATCATAGGGAAATAAGAACACTTTTAAGACAGAGCACAACCTTCTACCACGTTCAAATCTAAAACGAATATGACGATGAAATAAGTTTCGAGAGAAAGAATAATGTAATATTACTGGAACAAACACAAGTCTAAGAGATAAGGGATATTTCAACCAATCACAGAAAGGTATAGGATAGTTCAGCCAATCACAGAGTAGGGCAAATATAGATAACGGATATATCCAACATGAAAACAGCATCCAAAGTCTTACACTATATATATATATATATATATATATATATATATATATATATATATATATATATATATATATATATATATATATATATATATATATATATATATATATATATGGGTAAACATGTACATAGGATAGGCCCACATATGTAAAATAAAAGAAATCCAAAATAGCATACATAATAAAATATCTAAAGGAATACCTCTTCCACCGAGAGACACCCCAGGGTTTCACCCCTTGCTCGATGAATGAATCCCCCATGGGGTATCACCCCCGAGGGTGTAAGCAGGCATTGATACCTCAGCCCGAAGGACAGGGACTTACCCTCCTCCGGGTGTACTACTTACACGCCCCTTCGGGGTGATACCCCATGGAGGATTCATTCATCTAGCAAGGGGTGAAACCCTGGGGTGTCTCTCGGTGGAAGAGGTATTCCTTTAGATATTTTATTATGTATGCTATTTTGGATTTCTTTATTTATATGTGGAGCTATCTGTTTATGTTTACCATATATATATATATATATAAATTTGTATATATATATATATGTATATATATATATATATATATATATATATATATATATATATATATATATATATATATATATATATATATATATATATATATATATATATATATATATATATAGTGTAAGACTTGGATGCTAATTTTCATGTTGATTCTTATCGTTATCCTACTGATTACGAACTATCTGTACCTTTCTGTGATGACGAGAAGCGCTCGCGCTCTCTTAGACTTGTGTTCCATTCCAGTAATGGCTACATTATTCTTCTCTCGGCTACAATCGTCATATTCGTTTTGGGCCCCGAACGTGTTGAAAGATTTACCATCTGTCTTAAAAATTGCTGACACCTTGATAACCGCTGTTCCTACCGTTAAAGTGATTCGTGTGACAAACCACTACGCTACATGACATTGTACGTGAAATCAGTATTCCAGTATCTTCTTGCTGCTGCAAGAAAGCCGAACGATTTTTACTTCGAATGTATTGACCAATATGAATGTAACAATTATGAGTTCCGACGGAAAATACGTAATATCGCCATCGTACTGAAGAATGGTGAAGACTTTAAGTCACTGTGTGCATCGTTGAAGCTAGTGATTGAGTCATGATGATGAAACTTGCACAGCTACTTCTAAATCTAGACTGCAGTATGGATGAGTATGGCAGAAGGTGAGATGACTAACCCACACAATATGGTTCTATAATGAAAGCACATCCCCAGATAAATACTATGGTCGAAGTTGACATATTGGCTGGTGCGTAAACAAAGTATTGGCTGTATGTTACTGCAGCTTCGTCCTGCCATACGGGCATGGCTTATACATTTAAAAACTGTTAGGTCGAGTATAATTAATCGGTTCTTGCTTCGATAGATGTTCATACATTTATTCGTCAGCTTGAAGAATCCCTTTACGTGAATGATCCTGACCCAAAACATATGGTAGTGTCAGGGAGAGAACTTGCATCGTATGTACTCTGGGATGGAGTTGAGGAATTGAAAAAGTATATTAGATCTAATAACGAAGATAACTGGCATTTGTGTAAGGACTTGGACCGATTAAATCTTAATGATGTCTCGTAAGCCAGCAATCATGTAAGGAACATTCAAATATATATATATATATATATATATATATAGCAATAACCAACTTAATGATATAAATTTAAAGAGGTATTTCGCTAATATATATATATATATATATATATATATATATATATATATATAATAATATATATATATATATATATATATATATATGTATAGATATATATATATATATAGTAAAGTGTCTATAATTATTGTGTGTGTGTGTGTGTGTGTGTGTGTGTATTATTATTGACCGTATTTGTTTGTATATAGTGTTTTGTTTTGTTTTGTCAAAGATCATTTTTCTACATTGTTAATTTATGAATATAGACCTCCTTTGTATACATATATTATCAGTTTAGTTTGTATATGCCTAATCCTTCTGTAAACATGTTTATCGCTGTCGGTGTAAGGCGTGATTATATGGACTTTCTGAGTTGATAATGCGGTTATGTTGTAATCTTGTTTACTTTCTTATGATTGGTTGAAAATATATTATCTATAGATTTGAGACTGTTTTATATACAAAGTTTCTTCAGTACGATATTTCCAACTGAGCTAACACCATGGCTTCTCTTCACACTCCCAAACTTGTTAACGACATATTTACGAGGACCTTTGTTATTCCCGAAGGTGTATCTTTTTGTATCCACGACTGGAGGTGTACATCAGAGGTTCTCAAACCTATTTCTTCTACCGCCCACTTTGAAAATCAATTATTTTTCAGCGCCCCCCAATTTTTTTTACTTTACCAAAACTTAAAAACCACAATGACATATATATATATATATATATATATATATATATATATATATAT
>JABUQX010103401.1:10000-30000 GCA_015478945.1 Trachelipus rathkii
TCTAATTAAAAGTACTATGTAAAGAGTATTTTAAATTGCTAAATCGTTACAGAAATAAAATCTTGTGGCCATTTAACTATGTGAAATTATAAAAAAGTGGGACGAAAAAAATTTAGGTGGAAAATAGAAATTAAAAATACAAATTTAGATACTGTAGTAGTGTAAGAGGAAGAAGAATACAGAAATGTTAAAAACATTAATAGAGGTTGATCTCTCTTCTAATATATTGATTAAAGACAAATGGAACAAGTGTCTCAAATTTATAGAATCTCAGTTGTGGCAAAAGACTATTAAATCATATATATATATATATATATATATATATATATATATATATATATATATATATATTTATATATATATATATATATATATATATATATATATATATATATATATATATATATATATATATATATATATATATATATATTTTATTTATTTATTTATTTTACCACGACAATCGGGGGAAAGGTTACTATTTTATGTTTTTCCCGACCAGTGGGCCCATACAAAGTGGAAAGGTGCACAGTTATCAGGGTGATAGTAACCCCAGCCTCAGTCTGAACCAAGTCAAGATATTCCAGCCATCAGTGGGCATGGCTAGGCTCTGGACTCACAGACCTACTGTGCGTGAGGCGAATAGGAATGTAGGTGTCTGTATGTGTATTAAAGGTTGTACCGTTGTATGTGTTGGCTATGGATGAGTGAGGTGAGGGTATTGAGATTAGTGTATTAATACACTATGCCGTAAACTGTAATGAATTACAGAAAATCTCCTACAAACAGCAATTTTTCGTGTCCGTCCTGGTGACTAGTCGAAAGTACAAATCCCGTTTGACGAGGACTCGAACTCACGACCCTAAGCGTGCAAACGCACCACTAGACCCAGACAACTATATATATATATATATATATATATATATATATATATATATATATATATATATATATATATATATATATATATATATAATATTTATATATATATATTTATATATATATATATATATATATATATATATATATATATATATATATATATATATATATATATATATATATATATATATATATATATATATATATATATATATAGTAGTATTCCGACAGTTTGACAGCTTTTTCTCAAAAAGTATAAGAGATATAGGTCTGAAACTTGGAATATAATCTATATATGGGATAAGCTCGAATCCGTGTAATTTTCAAGTCTGTAGGATGTATATAGAGGGGGGTCACCCCCGAGAGCGTAGCCGCTACGCCCTCGTTTATACCCTTTTGGCTTTCCAAACCCGAGATTGAGTTAAGCCTAACGGCTAATCATCGACCCAGGTGTTCGATGCGCGTGAGAGAGAGAGCGAGCGCGCGCGCGCGTCATACACATACACATTATTATTATTACGTCGAAGATTCGATTTCCGAAGGAAATCGAATCTGAGTCAAAAAACGATCCCTGTAAGGGATCGTTTTTTACGCACTCCGACTCCGACTCCGACTCCGGCTCCGGCTCCGGCTCCGGCTCCGGCTCCGGCTCCGGCCGCGGTTTGGTTCAGACTCCGGCTCCGGCTCGAAGAAGTGATCCCCGAAGGGGATCACTTCTGAGTTGTTTTTTAAACCCTTTTGCGCCTGCGTCCGCGACTCCGAGTCCGCACTGCACTGCACTGCACTGCACCGGTCCGCACCGCACCGCACCGCGCCTCTGGCTCCGACATATATCTATATAAGTTAGAGTTAACGTATCGTGATAAAATTTGGAGTGGTGTTAGATGATGACGTACCCTAGTCATGGATGATGTTACATCCCCAGGGGTCCCCCCAAAGGGGGGACCCCACCCCCTAAAATAAATTTAAGTTGTTCGTATAAAGCTGAAATTTGGTGAGAGGATTCAGAGTTGAGTTTCTAGAAAGAGTTAGTATAGGAATCTGAGGAGTTGGCTCCGGCACCGGTGCTGGAGCCACTGCGGTGCCGAGTTAATAAACATTCGTATAACAACAATATTGGTGTGCTTATATATGTTATTGGATCTGTAGATTTCGAAAATAATGGTTTCAGAACCATCAAGAAAAAAATAAATCAATAAATAAATAAATAAATAAATAAATAAAATTTCTTATTCTTTTTTGTTTATAACTTACAAATTTACGTTTTTACATACCCTAAAGCAGTAAATCACTAAATCAAGCCATCCAACCATCCCTCCTGTCCAGTTGTGATCTATTGATCTATTGATCTATTGATCTATTGATCTATTGATTAAGGTCAAATTTTTTACTAAAATTGTCATGTTTTACATACCCTAAAACCATAAATTCACTAAAATCAAGCCACCCACCTACCCTCCTGTCCATTTGTGATCTATTGATCTATTGATTAAGGTCAAATGTTTTACTAAAATTGTCATGTTTTACATACCCTAAATCAGTAAATCACTAAATCAAGTCACCCAACCTACCCTCCTGTCTATTTGTGATCTATTGATCTATTGATCTATTGATCTATTGATTAAGGTCAAATTTTTTACTAAAATTGTCATGTTTTACATACCCTAAAGCAGTAAATCAGTAAATCAAGCCACCCAACCTCCCTCCTGACCATCTGTGATCTATTGATCTATTGATCTATTGATCTATTGATCTATTGATCTATTGATTAAGGTCAAATTTTTTACTAAAATTGTCATGTTTTACATACCCTAAAGCAGTAAATCAGTAAATCAAACCACCATCCATTCATCCCTCCTGTCCAGTTGTGATCTATTGATCTATTGATCTATTGATTTAAGTCAATTTTTTTACTAAAATTGCCATGTTTTACATACCCTAAAGCAGTAAATCAGTAAATCAAGCCACCCAACCTACCCTCCTGACCATCTGTGATCTATTGATCTATTGATCTATTGATCTATTGATCTATTGATTAAGGTCAAATTTTTTACTAAAATTGTCATGTTTTACATACCCTAAAGCAGTAAATCAGTAAATCAAACCACCATCCACTCATCCCTCCTGTCCAGTTGTGATCTATTGATCTATTGATCTATTGATTTAAGTCAAATTTTTTACTAAAATTGCCATGTTTTACATACCCTAAATCAGTAAATCACTAAATCAAACCACTATCCAACCTCCCTCCTGACCATCTGTGATCTATTGATCTATTGATCTATTGATTCAAGTCACATTTCGAGTATCATTTTGGATAAACATAACATAAAATCAAGTTCTTTATACAAAGATCAAACAATATATGCTGACGTAACAAAGTTTTCACATCAATAAAGCTAACATGGCGTAACATGAACTATGAAAATAATGTACAAAGACAAACCTATCACACCTTAAACACGAATAAACTGTTAACATTAACAAAGTTCCACACTTAACATCAGTAAAGTAACTAACATAACAACCAAAAACGTAACTTATTCACACTTTGTCAAACATATCTCTAACATAACGATGTTAATTTACACTAACATGGTAATAATTAACTAAAATTTATCACAACAGTGGTTAATTATCATACTGATCAACGAATATACTCTAACATAATAAGGTTTCCACATCAATAAAGCTAACATGATGTAACATGAACTAAGAAAATAATGTACAAAGACAAACCTATCACACCTTAAACACGAATAAACTGTTAACATTAACAAAGTTCCACACTTAACATCAGTAAAGTAACTAACATAACAACCAAAAACGTAACCTAATCTTACTTTTTTCAAGCATATCTCTAACATAACGATGTTAATTTACACTAACACACTAATATTTATCAAAAATGTATCATAACCTTGTCCGATTATCATACTGATCAACAAATATATGCTAACATAACAATGTTTTCACATTAATAAAGCTAACATAGCATCATATGAACTAGGAAAATAATGTACAACGACAAACCTAACACAACTTACACACAAATAAACTGTTAACATTAACAAAGTTCCAGACTTAACAGCGGTAAAGTAACTAACTTTACATACAAAACGTAACCTATTTATACCTTTTTCAAACATATCTCTAACATATTAACGTTAATCTTACATTGACACAGTAACATTTATCAAAAAATGTGTCATAACCATACCTAACCCTCATAATACCTAACGAGTAAAGACGAATAAAGTAAAGTTTTTAGACTTATCTCTTTTTAGACTCCGCCTCCTTTCAGAAAATACCAACTCTAAACATGAAAAATGATTTTATGCTTTAACCATTTGCATAAAGTGATGCAATACTTATTATATTTGACCCTCTGGCAGGATATACTAGCAATGTAGCAGTCGCCATTCGGTTTACGATTATAAATGACACATCGTTGGGAATAACGAAACTCCTCATGAAGATATCAACAACAAGCATAGAGATGCGGGGAGATGTCAACGTATCAACACTGAGAAAAACTATCCTACTGAAGAAAATAGTATATAAACATCCCTTAAATGTAATGAGATTCTTTCTTTCAACCAATCAGAAGAAAGTAAACAAGAATACGACGTACGAATGAGCCATATCAGTTCAAAAGGGTATATATTCTCGTTCGACAACAACAACAACAACAATAACATAGTACAAAGATAAGTTCTTTAGATACTAACCAACGAATATATGCTAACGTAACATTGTTTTCACATTAATAAAGCTAACACAGCATTACCAGAACTAAGAAAATAATGCACAACGACGAATCTAACACAACTTAAGCACGAATAAACTGTTAACATTAACAAAGTTCCACACTTAACACCTGTAAAGTAACAGACATTGCATACAAAACGTAACCTATTCATACTTTTACCAAACATATCTCTAACATATTAACGTTAATTTTACATTGACACAGTAATATTTAACAAGAATTTATTATAACCTTGTTTAATTATCATACAGAGCAGCGAAAGTATGCTAACGTAACAAAGTTTCCACATTAATAAAGCTAACATAACATAACCTGAACTAAGAATATGATGTACAACGACAAACCTAACACCCCTTACGTGCGAATAAGCCACTAACATTAACAAACTTCTGCACATAACAGCAATAAAGTACCTAACACATCGTGCAAACGTAACCTAGTCACACTTTTTCAAGCATATCTCTAACATATCAATGCTAACTTTACATTAACATCGTAATATTTAACAAAAGTTTAGCATAAACCTGTCTAATCATCATACTGACAAAGAATATAATGCTGACGTAACAGATGTTTTACATCAACTTCAAAATTCATCATAACCTCGTCTAAATATCATAATCCCTAACGAATAATTGCAAACATAACAAAGTTTTAACCAAACATAACAAAAAAATAACAAAATTTTATCCTAACATAACATAAAAATAAGTTCTTTGAGTAAAATATCACAGTAAAACGTAATAATTTACTGATTTTAAAGCAGTAAATCAGTAAATCAGTAAATCAAACCCCTCCATCCGTGCAGTCCCCTACCCGTCCCACCCACCTGTGATCTATTGACCTATTGATTCAAGTCATATTTCAAGTATCATTTTGGACAAACATAACATAAAAATATGTTCTTTATATACTAACCTACGAATATATGCTTAACCAACAAAGTTTTAGCACCAATAAAGCTAACAAATCATAACCACGACTAGGAATATAATGTACAAATGCAAACCTAACATACCTCGCGTATGAATAATCAGCTAACATCCTGAAAAATTCCCTACTGATCAAGGTAAAGTAGCTAACAGGTCATACAATACTCGATATGTTCCCACTTTTCGAGCATATTAGCAACAGGTAAAGCCGTATTATCTAACAAAATCCCTTAACAAAGTGACCAATCTATCAAAGATGCCACCATCTTGAACTATGAATTGACACTATCTTCATCAAAGTGTCACTCGTTTCGAGTATAACATCATTTGACCTATGAATAAACGTAGACATTAGCAAAAGACTAGGGCAAACCTAACATTATTCAACAAAAACTTAACCTAGGCTCACGTTTCTAACACATCATTGTCAGTTAACACAGTAATATCTTACAAAAACTCATCATTTCTCTAACAAATCAGTGTTATTTCCACATTGTCATAGTAATATTTAACATAACGTATCTAACTCACGAATAAACCGTTTTCATTAACCAAGAGTATCTAAAGCAACACATTACCTTCCGAGAGAAAACCCAGGGGATGCGCCCCTTGAAAGGGTGTGAATCCTGCGAGGGGGGATCACCCCGAAGGGGTGTAAGCGGGCTTTACCCCTCCGAAGGAGGGGTAAGGCCTCGTTAGCCACTACGGCTTTACCTGTTGCTAATATGCTCGAAAAGTGGGAACATATCGAGTATTGTATGACCTGTTAGCTACTTTACCTTGATCAGTAGGGAATTTTTCAGGATGTTAGCTGATTATTCATACGCGAGGTATGTTAGGTTTGCATTTGTACATTATATTCATAGTCGCGGTTATGATTTGTTAGCTTTATTGGTGCTAAAACTTTGTTGGTTAAGCATATATTCGTAGGTTAGTATATAAAGAACATATTTTTATGTTATGTTTGTTCAAAATGATACTTGAAATATGACTTGAATCAATAGCTCAATAGATCACAGGCGGGTGGGACGGGTAGGGGACTGCAGGGATGGGTGGTTTGATTTACTGATTTACTGATTTACTGCTTTAAAATCAGTAAATTATTACGTTTTACTGTGATATTTTACTCAAAGAACTTATTTTTATGTTATGTTAGGATAAAATTTTGTTATTTTTTGTTATGTTTGGTTAAAACTTTGTTATGTTTGCAAATATTCGCTGGGGATTATGATATTTAGACGAGGTTATGATGAATTTTTTGTTAAATGTTACGAAGTTGATGTAAAACATCTGTTACGTCAGCATTATATTCTTTGTCAGTATGATGATTAGACAGGTTTATGCTAAGCTTTGTCTTAATGTAAAAGTTGGCATTGATATGTTAGGAATAATAACGAAAAAGTGTGACTAGGTTACGTTTGCACGATGTGTTAGGTACTTTATTACTTATTATGTACAGAAGTTTGTTAATATTAGTGGCTTATTCGCTCGTAAGGGGTGTTAGGTTTGTCGTTGTACATCATATTCTTAGTTCAGGTTATGTTATGTTAGCTTTATTAATGCGGAAACTTTGTTACGTTAGCATACTTTCGCTGCTCTGTATGATAATTAAACCAGGTTATAATAAATTCTTGTTAAATATTACTGTGTCAATGTAAAATTAACGTTAATATGTTAGAGATATGTTTGGTAAAAGTATGAATAGGTTACGTTTTGTATGCAATGTCAGTTACTTTACAGGTGTTAAGTGTGGAACTTTGTTAATGTTAACAGTTTATTCGTGCTTAAGTTGTGTTAGATTCGTCGTTGTGCATTATTTTCTTAGTTCTGGTAATGCTATGTTAGCTTTATTAATGTGAAAACAATGTTACGTTAGCATATATTCGTTAGTTAGTATATAAAGAACTTATTTTTGTACTATGTTATTGTTGTTGTTGTTGTCTAACGAGAATATATACCCTTTTGAACTGATATGGTTCATTCGTACGTCGTATTCTTGTTTACTTTCTTCTGATTGGTTGAAAGAAAGAATCTCATTACATTTAAGGGATGTTTATATACTATTTTCTTCAGTAGGATAGTTTTTCTCAGTGTTGATACGATGACATCTCCCCGCATCTCTACGCTTGTTGTTGATATCTTCACGAGGAGTTTCGTTATTCCCCATGAAGTGTCATTTATATTAAATCGTAAACCGAATGGCGACTGCTACATTGCTTGTATTCATGCCAGAGGGTCAAATATAATAAGTATTGCATCACTTTATGTAGATGGTTAAAGCATAAAATCATTTTTCATGTTTAGAGTTGGTATTTTCTGAAAGGAAGCGGAGTCTAAAAAGAGATAAGCCTAAAAACTTTACTTTATTCGTCTTTACTCGTTAGGTATTATGAGGGTTAGGTATGGTTATGACACATTTTTTGATAAATGTTACTGTGTCAATGTAAGATTAACGTTAATATGTTAGAGATATGTTTGAAAAAGGTATAAATAGGTTACGTTTTGTATGTAAAGTTAGTTACTTTACCGCTGTTAAGTCTGGAACTTTGTTAATGTTAACAGTTTATTTGTGTGTAAGTTGTGTTAGGTTTGTCGTTGTACATTATTTTCCTAGTTCATATGATGCTATGTTAGCTTTATTAATGTGAAAACATTGTTATGTTAGCATATATTTGCAGGCAATGTCGGACAGGTTATGATACATTTTGAAAAATATTAGTAAATTAACATCGTTATGTTAGAGATATGCTTGAAAAAAGTAAGATTAGGTTACGTTTTGCATACCATGCTAGTTACTTTACTGGTGTTAAGTGTGGAATTTTGTTAATGTTAACAGTTTATTCGTGTTTAAGGTGTGATAGGTTTGTCTTTGTACATTATTTTCTTAGTTCATGTTACATCATGTTAGCTTTATTGATGTGGAAACCTTATTATGTTAGAGTATATTCGTTGATCAGTATGATAATTAACCACTGTTGTGATAAATTTTAGTTAATTATTACCATGTTAGTGTAAATTAACATCGTTATGTTAGAGATATGTTTGACAAAGTGTGAATAAGTTACGTTTTTGGTTGTTATGTTAGTTACTTTACTGATGTTAAGTGTGGAACTTTGTTAATGTTAACAGTTTATTCGTGTTTAAGGTGTGATAGGTTTGTCTTTGTACATTATTTTCATAGTTCATGTTACGCCATGTTAGCTTTATTGATGTGAAAACTTTGTTACGTCAGCATATATTGTTTGATCTTTGTATAAAGAACTTGATTTTTATGTTATGTTTATCCAAAATGACACTCGAAATGTGACTTGAATCAATAGATCAATAGATCAATAGATCACAGATGGTCAGGAGGGAGGTTGGATAGTGGTTTGATTTAGTGATTTACTGATTTAGGGTATGTAAAACGTTACAATTTTAGTAAAAATTTGACTTAAATCAATAGATCAATAGATCAATAGATCACAACTGGACAGGAGGGATGAATGGATGGTGGTTTGATTTACTGATTTACTGCTTTAGGGTATGTAAAACATGACAATTTTAGTAAAAAATTTGACCTTAATCAATAGATCAATAGATCAATAGATCAATAGATCAATAGATCACAGATGGTCAGGAGGGTAGGTTGGGTGGCTTGATTTACTGATTTACTGCTTTAGGGTATGTAAAACATGGCAATTTTAGTAAAAAATTTGACTTAAATCAATAGATCAATAGATCAATAGATCACAACTGGACAGGAGGGTGGTTGGATGGTGGTTTGATTTACTGATTTACTGCTTTAGGGTATGTAAAACATGACAATTTTAGTAAAAAATTTGACCTTAATCAATAGATCAATAGATCAATAGATCAATAGATCAATAGATCTATACAGGAGGTGAGTTGGTGGCTTGATTTTTGATTTACTGCTTTAGGAATTTATGTAAAACATGACAATTTTAGTAAAAAATTTGACCTTAATCAATAGATCAATAGATCAATAGATCAATAGATCAATAGATCAATAGATCAATAGATCACAAATAGACAGGAGGGTAGGTTGGGTGGCTTGATTTAGTGATTTACTGATTTAGGGTATGTAAAACATGACAATTTTAGTAAAACATTTGACCTTAATCAATAGATCAATAGATCAATAGATCAATAGATCAATGGATAGGAGGGTAGGTTGGGTGGCTTGATTTAGTGATTTACTGCTTTAGGGTATGTAAAACATGACAATTTTAGTAAAAAATTTGACCTTAATCAATAGATCAATAGATCAATAGATCAATAGATCAATAGATCAATAGATCACAACTGGACAGGAGGGATGGTTGGATGGCTTGATTTAGTGATTTACTGCTTTAGGGTATGTAAAAACGTAAATTTGTAAGTTATAAACAAAAAAGAATAAGAAATTTTATTTATTTATTTATTTATTTATTTATTTATTTATTTTTTCTTGATGGTTCTGAAACCATTATTTTCGAAATCTACAGATCCAATAACATATATAAAGACACCAATATTGTTGTTATACGAATGTTTATTAACTCGGCACCGCAGTGGCTCCAGCACCGGTGCCGGAGCCAACTCCTCAGATTCCTATACTAACTCTTTCTAGAAACTCAACTCTGAATCCTCTCACCAAATTTCAGCTTTATACGAACAACTTAAATTTATTTTAGGGGGTGGGGTCCCCCCTTCGGGGGGACCCCTGGGGATGTAACATCATCCATGACTAGGGTACGTCATCATCTAACACCACTCCAAATTTTATCACGATACGTTAACTCTAACTTATATAGATATATGTCGGAGCCAGAGGCGCGGTGCGGGGCGGTGCGGACCGGTGCAGTGCAGTGCAGTGCGGACTCGGAGTCGCTGAAGCAGGCGCAGAAGGGTTTAAAAAACAACTCAGAAGTGATCCCCTTCGGGGATCACTTCTTCGAGCCGGAGCCGGAGTCTGAATCAAACCGCGGCCGGAGCCGGAGCCGGAGCCGGCGCCCGGGCAGGACAGGCCGGAGACGGAGTCAGGTCGGAGCCGGGTGCGTAAAAAACGATCCCTTACAGGGATCGTTTTTCGACTCAGATTCGATTTCCTTCGGAAATCGAATCTTCGACGTAATAATAATAATAATGTGTATGTGTATGCGCACGCGCGCTCTCGCGCGCTGACGTAATCAATCTCGGGTTTGGAAAGCCAAAAGGGTATAAACGAGGGCGTAGCGGCTACGCTCTCGGGGGTGACCCCCCTCTATATACATCCTACAGACTTGAAATTTACACGGATTCGAGCTTATCCCATACATAGATTATATTCCAAGTTTCAGACCTATATCTCTTATACTTTTTGAGAAAAAGCTGGTATCGGTCAAACTGTCGGAATACTACTATATATATATATATATATATATATATATATATATATATATATATATATATATATATATATATATATATATATATATATATAGTATATATATATATATATATATATATATATATGTATATAACCATAGAAAGGTGCTTGGAGCCCATGCTGGGGCCACAGGACATTCCGCTTGGATGCTCCTGGGTTACAGGACCAACCAACCAAAATCAATCTACGAGATTTGTAATAATAAGACAGAGAAAAGCTTTACCCGCTCCAAGATTCGAACCATTGACAACAGCGTTGCCATTAGACAATGTTCAGAATACCTTACAATTGCTCCAACTCGCTTGCCAAAAAAAAAGAAGGCATCTTGGAATAGTTTTCAAGTCCCCTGCTAAAATATCGCTGTGGAACTCTGTACTTATTTAAATCCATAGAAGAGTGTTTAGAACCCCTACTGGGGTAGCATGGCACTCCACTGGGGTGTTGCTCCTGGCTTACAGGAGCAACCAACCATAGTCAAGCAACGCCAATATGGTCACAACTACTTTTGTGACGAGATTTGCTGTAATAAGACAGATTAAACCTTCACCCACACCAGTGTCGCCGTTAGACAATGTGAGACAATTTCGTCGCAACAGATCTTGTGCCATTGCTGGCGTTGCTTAATTTTGTAAACCAGAAGCACCCCTATGTTAATTATAGGTGTCATGTGGGTGATATCTATAATTAACATAGAACACCTACACCTTAGAAAACTAACCGAATCTTTCTGTATAAACAACACAAAAAACTTTAACATACAAAAAAACGATCTTCTAATTGATCCCATCTTAAACAACATCTTAAACTCCACACCATTTTTTAAAAAATTAATTCCAAAACTTTCTAATATTACTTGATTTTTAGATTTTTTATAATAATTATTTAATTTTTAGATTTTTAAACTTAGTTCTTTATATAACACAACTGACAGAGGGCCTCGTTAGGCTGAAAGCTATTGTGAAGACTTATCTACTAAATAAATTAGTACATTATTTTAAAAAATTTAGAAGGATCTCAAAACCATTCCTTTAGTCCATTTTTTTACCTTAAAGGCATTTACCCTTATTTATATATATATATATATATATATATATATATATATATATATATATATATATATATATATATATATATATATATATATATATATATATATATATATATATATATATATATATATATATATATATATATATATATATATGTTTTTTTGTTTATATATATATATATATATATATATATATATATATATATATATATATATATATATATATATATATATATATATATATATATATATATATATATATATATATATCAGTGATCTATGGTCTTCTGCCCTTAGGGACTAATGGGAGTCTTGTGTGGTAGAGTTTGACATATCTAAGGCTTCTGACAGGGTATGACACGCATCGCTACTCTCTAAGCTACCTTCCTTTGGATTTCCTCCTTCGCTTTGCTTACTCTTGTCTAGTTTTCTTTCAGATCGTTTCCATTTCAGCTCTTGCTGATGGAGCAACCTCTTTCTCCTTTCTTGTTAATTGTGGTGTTCCTCAGGGTTCTGTTTTATCTCCACCTTTATTCCTACTTTTCTTTAACGGTCTTCTTAGCTGGACTTCTACCTCTGTTCACTCTTATGCTGCTGAGTCAACTCTCCATTCCTCCACTCATTTCAAATGTGCTCCCTCGTTTGTATCTAGAGTTGCCTCTCGTCTACAGTTTTCCGATTCAATTCTTGCCGATGTGGTCGGGATTTCTCAGTGGGCTAACCGCATTCTTGTGAAATTCAACTCTTTAAAAACTCAACTTCTTCATATCTCCCTCTCTAAAACACCTCCCAACTTTCCTATCCCCTTCGACGGCTCTAATGTCTCACCTGTAAACAACATAAATATTCTTGGACTGAACATAAATAGTGAATTGTCTTGGAGACCTCATATCAAATCGGTTGCTAAAATGGTTTCAATGAAGCTGGGAATTCTGTTCAGATTGCGTGAATTTTTCTTCTGCTCAGTTACTCCAGTTATATAAGAGTCTTATTCGCCCCTGTATGGAATACTGTTATCACATTTGGGGTGGATCCGGTTCCACCCTCCTTTTGGATAGTGTTGAGGCTAAGGCTAAGAGACTAATAAACTGTCCAATACTTTCTAATTCCCTTGACCCTCTTTCTCTGCGAGGTGATATTGGTGCCCAATCTCTTTTCTATAGGTATTACAACGGCAGGTGCTCGAGACAATTGACCTCTCACATTCCTCAACCACTGCGTCGCCCTCGTAAAACAAGAGGTGCCTTACTCTCACATGAGTATTGTGTGAATATTGGAGACTCAAGGTTTACTCGTTGTGGTGCCTCCTTCTTTCCAGCCACATCTGTTTTGTTGAACTAATTGCCTTCATCCATTTTTCCTACAGTATTCAATCTTCCTCTCTTTAAGTCTCGCGTCTACGTCCACCTGAGGGAATTGCGTTAGACAAGGGACTGGGTGAATTTACTTTCCTTTTTGTTTTTTTCTTTTCATTCTTTTTTTTTTTTTTTTCCCTCCTTTGGAAGGGCCCTGCCCGTGAATGGTGGCATCGTATATATATATATATATATATATATATATATATATATATATATATATATATATATATATATATATATATATATATATATATATATATATATATATATATATATATATATAATATATATATATATATATATATATATATATATATATATATATATATATATATATATATATATATATATATATATATATATATAAATAATTAATGATTATTAGTGGTCGTCGTCCTATGTGTGGCTCCCCTAAAATTTTTAAAATCTTAATTTGCTCGCGATAGACTAAAGGTTGGGCACCACTGGTTTTAAAGAAGCCATACAAAATTTTAAACAACAAAATTTAGCTTTAGCAGATTCAACTTTTTATGATGATGTAGATTATAATAAATCCCATTTAAATGCATTGATAGGTACAGTTTCCGTTCAGTATTTTCCCGCCTTTAATTCATGTAATGGAAGGTAGCTGTTTACTGATATGTAATAAGTTAGTGCCTATTTGTAATGCACATAATTTTTTAACTAGAACATAAATGATTAATGAGAATAAAGCACAAATACCTACTCAGTTGGGTACTGGAGAGATGGAAACAGTTAGTAATACTGTTGTAAATTTTATCACTAATCCTGATAAAATATATTTTCATCCATTTCAAAATATATTAACAGATTCACAAATTGATAATGAAGAGGAGAATATTTGACCCTTAGAATCAATTAGTATTCCATCTACCAATGAAAGTACACCACTTATGATGAATATATGATAAGAAAAAATTTAAACAAGTTATTCTATTCAAGGACTAATCATTACTATGTGAGATGCCAATTTTTCATGTGTCTTTAAAGTTCTAAATAAAAGTTTATATAGACCTTGAAGAAACACCTGCTCAATGAAAATGACAAAAGTGTTTGATCAACATCAAAGGGATGGAATCATTGAGCAAATTGCCATTCCCAAACACAGGAGTAATGATTACATTTTCATACCATTCACCTATTCTGAAAATGGGGAACAAATCACAACTAAAAGTAAGACTGCTAGCTGCTCCTTTAGATTAAACAAAAAATTCACTTCTCATGAATCATCAAACTTAGGTATAGATTTGATGAATTCTTTATTAAATAAAATTATTATTCATATTTAAGATAAATGATTCTGTTGTCTTCAGTGACATAAAGCAAGCTTTTTTATCTATTAGATTTATAGAAGAATCTGCCAAAAATAAATTTTGTTTCTTACAGTGCAAAAGCAACGAACTGATTTCTTTTAGATGTAACCATTCTCTTTGGCTTCACCTTTTATTTTACAGTACATTTTAAAACATCATATAAGTTAATTTAATAATGAAAAATGTAAGGAGATTTTAACCTCCAACTTTTTTCGTAGATAATTTAATTTTCACAGGCAATAAATATGATGAGATCACAAATCTAAGAGAATGAAATCAGGAGGATTTATATTAAGATCAGTTGGGGATAGTAATATAATAATAATAATAATAATAATAATAATAATAATAATAATAATAATAATAATAATAATAATAATAGAGTAAATGGAATAAAGTTTGAACAATGTTTGGTTTTAAATCTATGGAATTAGCATAGTAGAAATATTTATACTATGGATTTAGTAAAAGTCTATGGAGAAAATCTCCAATAAATCTTTAACTTTAAATTCTATTTTTGTGGATTGAATAGTATTGGATTCTATATATTTTTGTATCTTTTGTTTTAATGGTTTATTTACATTCAAGAGTGTTTTTACCACAGTGTTTTTACCTCGTTTAGAGTTCATAGGTTCGCTGCTGTTTGT
This sequence comes from Trachelipus rathkii, assembly GCA_015478945.1. NCBI lineage: Eukaryota > Metazoa > Arthropoda > Malacostraca > Isopoda > Trachelipodidae > Trachelipus > Trachelipus rathkii. The sequence continues at coordinate 25,384 of JABUQX010103401.1, forward strand.
GGTGTTGTGGTGGGGATTTTTATAAAAAACAATAGTGATTAATAAAAGATAATTGACTTAAAAACTTATTATATACTTTTTAATTAAAAATAAGTGCGGCAAAAAAAAACTAATTTTAATTTGGTGTTGATTTTGATATGCAGCGAATGAAAGGACAAGGAAATCCAGGTGTGTGAAATAATGATAAATCATAATAGTGAAATTGTGTGGAATTATTATTATTATTTGTCGATCAAGCTAGCCTATGGTTTGGGGCTAAAGTGTATGGTGATCCTAAAATAGATTAGTCTATTTATTGATAACATTTACTCATTTAGGGTAATAGTAGAGCAGAATCGCCACATCACCGATTTTTATAAAATTCATAGCATAGATTCTAAATTGAAAATAAGAATAAAGAAAACAAAAGACTAACATCTTTAGGAAAAAAAAGTTAGACTCCCATAGTTTAGAAAAATCCTTTTTTTCTTATACTCCAACTGATCCTTATACTCCCAACTGACCAGAATTTCATTTAACTGTACTTTATGGTAAATAAAGACTGATATACAAAAACTATAGTAGGAAAATATGTCGGAAAATATAGGGCTATAAATAAATATCAATTATATATATATATATATATATTATATATATATTATATATTATTTAATATATTATACTATATATTATTATTATTATATTATATATATTATTATATATATATTATGTAAAAGTAGGCGAGTCATATTGTTTCCATCAATTTTTATAAAAATCATAGGATATGCTTCAAATAATAATGAAAATATATTTAAATATGAAATTGACTGACATCTTAGGAAATATAAGTTTACATGTAAGCTTTCCAAGTTGTTAAATTACTTTATAGATTCTTTTCTTAATACCGCAACTGAACCAGAATGCCATTTTATTCCCATCCTATAGAGTCGAATTAGGCTACCTATATGAATTGCGATGAATAGGAAAGAATATAGTATATATGAGATCTAATGAAACCTAGTGAAAATTTGATCTTTAAATTAAATTTGTGAAAAAAAGTTTTTTTTTTTTTTTTACATTACAGTTTTTAAAAATTTATCATAAAACTACAAAATAATTAAGAATTAAATTTAAATTTGTGTAGCAACATTAATGTAATTTTGGGGGAATAAATTATATACCATTCAAAGAGGAAAGATTTCTCTATAATATTTGTTTTGATGACACTTGTAAAAAAGTTATTTAGATTTGGTGTAATATTCTTCATAATATTTGAATCAGCAATTTTAAACAGTTGAATTTCTCGTTTGAATTACAAAAGATTTTTGCAAGCGGATCTCACTGAAATACTTATCTGTTCATATATTATTTGGTTTTTTTAAAAATAAACTAATAATTAAAGAAATATATAGCCCTATGGATAAATTTTTTTTAATTAATTTTTTTTTTTTTTTTTTTGTACAAAATTTCACCTTTTTTGGCACAAATGTGTTGGCATTATTAATGAAAGATCTCCAAGTAAGTTTATTATAAATTGCACTGAATAATATATTAAAAAGTAATGTAAATCATAGCTATATAAAATTGAAAAAAAAAAGAAATTAATTAAGAATTTTGAAAATCCTAATTTTTTTGATTCCAAATACTGGTACCTATGGCGTCGGGCGGGGTGACGGCGGACCACTTTAAGGTATACTTGGGTCTCCCGACTTCTCCCTAATGCACTTTTTGCGTAAAATTTTTTTTTTTGTAATCACGGCCCTATAGTTCGGGTCATAAGCTACACAAAAATAATATGTTAATCTATTTAAGAAAGTTTTAATTAAAGTTTGAAATAACGCTCTGAGTCAGCCGGTTGAACCGTGGGAGGGTGAAGTCGGACCACCTAATGGTTGTGGTGTAACGGTCGGACGCATCTGTTTTAATTCGTCTCTATTTAACGTATAATTTTTCAATTTTATATTTTAATTTTTTACTTTAATTATCAAAATAATTTATTATCAATTAATAATCCGTAATAAGTAATAAAAATTCCAATAATGATAAATAAAATACGAAATAATTAAATAAGGTGGTTCCGATTTCACCCTCTCTCGCCCATAAATTTTGACATTTTCTTTTTTTTGAAACATCGTGTTTTTTTTGATTGAAAATTTCATTTTTTAAAAAAAAAAATTTGTCACTTAATATAAGTAAACTTTTTATTACATTTAATATTAATTAATACGTAATAAAAAATGTCAATAATAATAACGTAAAATAACGAAAATTTAACAATGGTGTTCGTCGAGCCATCCTCCACCATCAATTTTTACGCGGGGTGAATCGGAACCAAGTTAGGCCCCGTTTTTTGCCACTTAATACTGCTTGGATCAAAAATTTTCTTTGCCAGTTTAAAGCTAACATACTCAAGTGTATCCACTGAAAAAATAATTAAAATCGATCCACAATTTTTCCTTTTATAACGATAGTTAAAAAAAAATTCACATTTTTTTTTAAAAAGTGATAGTTCTATTGAAGGAAAATTTTTCGGGATAAATTTTCTAATTCTAACATTTTTTAAAAATATAAAACTTTCTAGAATTTAAATATGATCATAATAAAACTTGTAGTACTACCGCTTGGCTATAAAATGAGCGAAATGTTTTTTTTTTTTTAATTATTTTTTTATTTTGATTTAGAGTAGTGACTGCTGAATCACCCTCTTCCTCCCCCCTTTAAAAAGAAAAGTGCTTGCGGGGGCCCCCCTCCGGGTTCCCCCCAAGTTCTTCCTGTGTTTTCTTTTCCCCCCGACGCTCTATTTTATATAGGATGATTATGGATTTATATTATATAATAGGTATATTATATATATATATATATATATAATATATATAGTATATATGTATATATAATTTATATATAGTATATATTTTTAATTAAAAAAGTCAAGAAGTTGAACTGTAAACAGTGGCAAAACTGTTAGGTAGGCTATACAACATATTTATATAAGTGAAAATATACGCTAAGTATCTCCCCAATTTCTAGAAGCTGTAAAAATTTAATTATAATCAGATGAATAATAAAAAAGATACAGTATGTCACCAATTATTTAATTTTTTCCTTTTTTCCCCCCATTTTTTTCAACTAAAAAACTTTCAGATATATATATTTTGTTTAGATAAATTTTTTGTATAGGGCCTACCAAACTGTTTTGCCGCTGCTTAAGGGAAAACTTCAAAATTTTCATAAGTTTTCCCATGAACAGTGGCAAAACCATTGGGCATACAATACATTGATCTAAATAAAAAATGTGTATCTCTTAAAGTTATAAAAGCTATAAAATTTCATTCTTATTAGATAAATAATAAAAATGTTGGATGACACTAATCATTAAAAAAATATTTTGGCAGCTCAAAAATGAAAAACCACGAGAACTATTTTATTAATCTATTTTTGAGATCAGTTGGAAATTTTCAGAGCATTTATAACTTAGGAAGGTGAACATTTTTTGTTTAGGTAAAGTTTTTGTATGTCCAACAGATTTCCTGCTATTCATGGGGAAACATTTCGTAGTTTTTGAAAGTTATCTTATGATCAGTAGTAAAACTGTTAGGTAAATAAAAAATAATCTAAATGACATATGTATAGCTTGTAGAATTACACAAGCTGTGAAAGTTTCATTGTAATCAGGCAAATATTAAAAAAGCTACATGCCAAAAATTATTATTTTCTTTTTTTTATAACTCTAATAAAAAATCATTAATTTTTTTATTATTCATCAGATCAACACGAAATTTTCAGAACATATATATATACTGCTAGGCAAGATTCACCTTTTTTATTTAGATAAATGTTTTGTAAACTCAAGGGGTTTTCTGCTGTTTATGGAAAAAAATTTGAAAATTTTCCCATGCACAGAGGCAAATCCCTTATCCATACAAATAATTTACTTAAACAAAAAGTGTATATATATCTTCTCCAACTATACATGCTCCAAAAGTTTTGTACTGATCTCATTAATAATAGAAAGGTTATCCCAATTTTTCATTTATGACTTGCCAAATTGAACCCTCCTCCCCATATCCCCCTGTATATTATGAATAAAATATTTTTTACCTATGAAAATACACAGACTATTCGAAAGAGCATTCAATTCTACACTAGAAAGTGTTAAAACCTAAAAATCATGAATTGATTAGTACTACCTTCAAAAGTTAGGAACCCTTACATGAAGCCTCCCCTTAAGAACTGAATAATAATTTAAGATATATATTATATATATATATCTATATATAATATATATATATATATATTATAATTCAATTACTGATTGAATATATATATATTATTTTTATTTAATACATTAAAATAGAATGAAGTATAAAATCATGTTATAAATATCCATTATAGATTATATATTATGTTTTTATATTATATATTGTAATTAGTCGTTAGGGTAAATCCTATCAGATTATTTTAATATTTATTAAAGATAAATAATCAATTTTATAATATTCCCATCTAACAGTGTACCATGTCTTTTCAATTAAAGAATTGTGTTCGGATACATGCAATAATATCGATATTAAAACAATATATGCTGCTGTATAGATACTATTTACAGCAAAAGCAAGAAAAAATTAATTTGCTAACTTT
>JABUQX010103401.1:35000-65000 GCA_015478945.1 Trachelipus rathkii
GGTTTGCAAATAGTTATTTAATTTTTGTCTTATTTCTTTGTATATAAGTTTTCTTTATTGACTATGCTCCCTTGAAAAGCCAACCCTTGGCAGACAAAACCCGTCCTGCCCTCTCTTCCGTTCGTCCGCAACTTCTGCTCCCTTGCGGGGAATGTAAGCACTTTGGTGGATTTTTCCTCCGCGCCCGACACCTCTAAAACCGACGTGGGTTTTGCCCATTCCCGCCCTTCCCGACTGTCCCTTACAGGAGTGAAAGGCTACTTGGATTCTCTCTGTTCTGACTCCGATGAACCCGGCGTGGGTCCTTCTCTGGCCCGACTTCCCTCGACCGCGCCTGTTTCCCTAGGCAAGGGCAACCTCTCGAGGATGCCCCCAGTGGATTTAAACGCTCGGACCGAGGTCACTGACTCAGTGAAACCACTCGGCCGGCCGTGCCTATCTCCCTGGCAAGGGCAACCCTTGCTAATGGTTCTCACAGCGGTGGACGCCGAGATAGTCTTAACTGAAACGGTACAGTCGCTAAAACAGACGATCCTCTTTGCCAACAATAACACCTTTTCTTATAACCAGACCTCGACACTACCGGGATCAAATAAGAGACCAACACAATTTAAGGCTATAATTTAAACTTAGTACAACACATTAACTTTGGAATAAGAGCCGCTAAAGTGCGGGGAATCAAGCGTTTTAAAAAACAATAAACAAGTGTTACAAACAAGGAAGATGGGAGTGCCAGTAATACCCTTACAATGCCCACCCAAGGCGTCCTAATTTCCCTGGTGCACGACCCACTGCGATATTGCTGGGTCCTCTTTTTTTAAATGGCAGAGTTCATAATAACTCCGCCTGCACTCATCGCCAGTGTGGGATGAATTAGGAATGTTTCCAAAATTTGGCGGGCATTTTCCCCTCGCGGGAGTTAGGCGCTAATTGCTTGGCAACCACTCTAGCCGTCTCGGTTACTTGTCCTCATAGTAATTAGAACGGCTCTTAATGGTTTGCAAGAATCCCAAATACGTTTCAGAACAGTCCCAGAGTAATTTCAGAAGTGCAGGATAAGTTTCCGCGATATACCGTAATAATTTCAAAGAAGTCCTGAGTAAGGTTCACACTGCAAAACAGACAAACAAAGGTCACTCATCTAAACCCTCTATTGTCTGATTCCTACTCCTAAAATAACGCGTCCACTAGTTTCACACTTACCCAGAGGATGGAAACTTGGTAAATGCTTCTCACGGTTCTTTCTCCTCGTTTCACTCCCCTCAGCGCTCTGTTATTATTTTAATGCAAGGGCTTCACAGCCTTACTGTTCAGGGTTTCACTCAATAATCACCTATTATTTAAAGATTTTAAGGAGGAAAGAAATTTTAAAATAGTGAATAAAGCCCTACTACTAAAATGATGAACAATAATAATAATAAAATAATAATAATAATAATAATAATAATATAATAATAAAATAATTATATAATAATAATAAAAACCTTAAATTCACTACAATCCCCTACATTGGCTCGCACACATACAAGAAGATAGCCCGCTACTAATTTTTTAACTAACACTATCTCTACTCATTACCCCTACCTTATCCCTTAAAATCCCATACATTTTCAACACTCACACCCTGCCACACATCACTTCTTTGGGAACCGGCACACTGCAGTAACATAAATGAACAATAAATAAAAATGACTAAGGGCTACAAATTTTTTTTTTTTTTATAAGCATCATTATATATATATATATCGGTACTGTTTTATTTTTTATTTTTTTTTTTTTTATTATTTTTTTAGTTATTTTTTTTTTTTTTCTTTTTTTTTTTTTTTTTTTAGCAACACTCGAAATTTAAATTGAAATATTTTTTTTTGTTTAAGGAAAATTTTTTTCCTCTCCTCTTTTTTTTTTTTTTTTTTTTTTTTTTTTTTTTTTTTTTTTTTTTTTTTTTTTTTTTTTTTTTTTTATTCTATTGACAAAAATTAGATTTATATTATAAACAATACATGACAAATAATATTCAATAAGGGGTTTTTTCAATAATGACAAAATAACAATGATACAATCATAAACAATAGATGAACTATCCTTCGGGCACGAGGCACTTCCAGACTTAATGGTCTTCCCAAACAGTACTCCATCGTTGTTCTGGTTTTGTTTTCTTGTTGCCATCACATCCGGCATATTGGCATTGAAGCTGGTAAGTTTTTTGTTGATTTTGTTTTTGTGTTTTACGTTTTTTTTATAAATTATTGCTCCAGTGCTGTATGGGTGGTTGTGTTTTGTGCTTGGGTCGCTGTGTGTTGGTAGTGTGTGGTGTTTTATGATGTGCTTTGGGATGTTGTGTTGGTGTGGTGTGTGTGGTTTTGTTTGAGTATGTGAGTGACTGGTGCTTTCAATAGATATGGCTCTTTTGTTGGGTTTGCTCACACATGTGTTGGTTGTGTTTTTTGTTGGGTTTTTGTGGGATTTGGTTTGGTCGTGGTATAGTTGTACTCTCTAATTATTAGCTTTTTTGTTACTTAGCTTGATTTAATATCTGGTGTGCTAGATTTTTTGTCTAATTAGTTTTGTATTCGGTAACTTTTATGCGGGGAGGAGGCCCCTTTGAAAAAGGTCGATCCTCCCCTCTGCTGGGATTTGCCCCACCTCCTGGTGGGTCTCGAAAACAAAAAAAAAAAAAAACAAAAAGCATCAAGCTGGGCTCTGTGGCTTTTTCCTCCATTCGGGGGCTGCAGTCTTCCCGCTTTTCACACTTTCATGGCAAAAACAATAATTCACCGATGACGGGATTGGACTTCCGCTGAAAAGACACTACAGGTTCACTTACTGGATAAGTTGACACAAGAGAAAATGTGAAACCTTAGTAATTTGGCCAATCAAAAAATGTATTGAGGGGGGGGGGGAGGGATACCATTGACTTAAAATTGCTAGCCGACAATCACCTAGGGAAACAAAACAACCCAGCACACGGCTGAGAGATAAAAACAGCAAAAAAAGAAAAAAAAAAACAAGCAAAAAAAAAGTATATAACCATGCACAAACATGGGAAATAACACAATTAGATAACAAAAAAAAAAATATATTAAAAACATTAGACAATTCCTGATAAACTGAGCAAAGTATCAACCAAAACTATGAAAACTAATACTCATCCCAATAAAATGAAAATGGTACACATTATAATGATCCCAAAGTAATAGTTAAGAAAGTTTATGAAATTTTGCCTCAAATGTATCATATTTCGGGCTAAATTAACTAAGACCTCTCATAATTAAGAAGAGCAGACTAATGACTTAAACCATGACATCACTCACCAGGCTTCATGCGTCGCGCGGGTGGTAAAACTCGAATTATTCCGCGTGGTCGGATTGGTCTTCCGTATCTTCGTTTTGGTTTTTTTTGTCTTGTATTGATCTCCTAACTTTTCCTTGCTTTTCCTTTGATTCCAATGTCTGATTTTCCAATATGTCGATCTTTGCGGCTGGAGCAGTTGTTTTTGGGTCGGCTTTTGCGCGGCTTCTTTCTTGCCGACTCCTGGATTTTCTCGATGTCTTTGGGACTTCTGACTCTGCTTCTGTGGCTCTTTCTCGACTTTCCGAATACCGATTGATTCTGTTACTTGTGTTGTTGTGGAACTCCTGTAAGTGTGTGCAGTAAAAATGGTGTAGTGATGCTTAATTTTTAACTTTCTCATACGTTTGGTGACTTACTAATTGTTAATATAAGTATATTGTTAATTGACTTATATTAGTATTAAACCGTTTTAGAAAATTACATTGTGTGGTTAGAAAATACATGTTATTATAATTACATATTTGAAGATTGATTAGTATACCTTAGTATATGATAATTTAATATTAGATAGATGGGAGTATTTAGTGATTGATATATTTAATAATGGATTATGTTTGTGATGTTAGTGTAATGGAGATGTTCTAATTGTGTATTATTGATAAGTTATGTCTCAATATCACTGCGTCAGCGATATATTTTTAAGTGGTCTGTCCGTGTCGCAATATAATATATTAATAATGGTTAAAGTGACTTCACAGATAGAGTTGATAACAATAATGAAATATATATGGTAGCTAATTGCTCACAATAATTTCTGGCGAACAATTATTATGATTATATTTCTTCTTCTTTATCTGGTTTAGATCACGGGTCACTTCCTTTTTATCTGTTTCTACTTCTTTCTCTATATTCAGCTCACACGATATAGGGTATATTGTGTATTTTTTTGTTTTTCTACCTCTAACTGCAATGTTCCTTATTAAGCTTCAAAAAGCATCAGGACAAATCTTATTAATTTTTAGATCATTGTTGTTGTTGTTTTTTTTTTTTTGGTTTTTTTTAATTATTGGATTTATTTCTTTTGTTTTTTTTTGTTTTGTTTTGTTTATTAAAAAATTTTTTTGTGTTCAAACTGAAATTATGAACATCTTTTCATATATCGTCGCAAGATCTATTTATGATGATGTTACTCACATTTTTGGTACGGGTGGTTTTTCATCTACTTGTCTGATATATATATTTATTATTATATATATATATTATATATATTATAATATATATTATGTGATTTTATTTTTGATTTTTGGTTTGAATATGTTGATGTTTATTATATAGTTTAAATGTAATTGATTGCTACAAGATTTGTATCCCTTTAGTGTATGCGTCACTGCTTTAATGCTTGGCTATTCAGTTCTATATAGTGTTATTAAGTATATTTGTATCTTGTTATTATAGGTATTGAGGTTAGTTGTTTATTAGTATGTGTTATAGTAGGTGTGTGAGTTTTTTGATGTGTGTTAGTATTTATTATATATATGTTATAATATAAGTATATTTAGTGTATTATATTTATAATAGGGTATGGTAGTGTTGGTATTTTGATATAGTATATTATTAGATAGTAGTTAGTGAGATTATAGTATATTTGGGTATTATGATGTATAGGTATGTATATATAGGTATTATATTATTGTAGGTTGAGGTTGTAGAATTTATGGTTATCCGAGAATAGACCATTAAGTTAAATGATTTGGAAAGTTTTTTTTCAGATGGGGTTAAAATGGTATGTAAGTTTAAGGGGTGATGTGTGTGTGTGGCTATACGGTTTCTTTAGCACGGGGTGTGTGTAGTGGATGTACAGGTGGTGTCCAAAAATATGGAGCCATGGGTCACATCATGTCGATGAAGTGACATGGGGTCCTATTAAAGTTGTAGGGAATGGTTCGATGTTCGATATAAGATAATTGTGAGTCCTTTGCTAATATACTAACAACTGTTAACACTTTCCTTTTGGGTACATTTTTAACCACACCCACTTTTAACGTAATACGACAATCTCATGCCGGGGGGAAACCCAGGATAGTCATAAATTGGTCGCACAAATAAACCAATAAACATATTATAAAACCTTTTGTAGCTAATTATTCTGATTTCTATACATTTTTTGGTTCTTATATTTTCACCATTTAGAAAATAATTAATTGTCATGGTTATTGTTGACTTTACGGGTGGCATAATTTGATGGGCTTTTTGGTAGATTGATTTATGGCATGAGCGTAGTAAGGTTTGTTGTGAAACTATTTTTTTGACACGTTAAGTCTTCTTGGCGTGTGAAGCCTCAAATAGTGTGTATAGGTGTGTTTTTGTCATGTAGTCCCTATCAATGTGAACCTACTGCATATATTCAATATAGGCCTCCTACTCTGTTTCTACCTGTGTTTCTAATGTACTTCTTCCTGGGCAGTGTTCACAACGTTGTAGCATGCTGCATGCACTCTTTAGATTCTATGTTGCAAACAGCTTGTCCAAGTAATTCTTTGTAGTCATTATTCATGGAAGTTGCAGCTACCATAAGCTTAACATTTTGATCAATCATGCAGACGCACCAAATGCATACCAGCAGTACCAACAGTAATACACCATTTTGTTCTCAGTTCGCAAAATTTGGTGAACTTCATTGCCATATTGTGTACAATATGCTGTAAACATTTCTCTCAAATTGCATAGTAGTAGTCGTTTCTGCTTGTGAACCTTTTCATCATTGATCCTAATGGAAACATAATCCTTCTTTCCAGGACACAACAGGAAATATTCATCATCCTCATAAAAATCTAGGACTCCTTGTCTGACCTCACTATAAAGTCTCCTTCCTTCTTTATTATGTTGTGTTGCCAAAATACCTTCTTCCATTTTTAACTTCCTTACTCTTTTCACCATTCTTATTGACACATTGTATTCTTTTGCAGTTTGTCCAATGGTCCAGCTGTTAGGTGCAAGTGTAAGAATTTGAATTTTTTGATGACGACCTGATATCATTAACTTTGCTTTTAATTCATTTACAAGAATATCCAAATCATTGCATCCTTTACAGATCACATTCCTTTGTTGTTGAACATCAATTTGCAAACCTGTGGCGAAATTTATTGTATCAGTAATTCTTTCTGCTGCTCTTTCTCTTTTACATTTTACACACACACTCTCTCGTCCCCTCTCTCTTCTCTCTCTATCTTTTCCTCATCTCTCTCTCCCTTCTCTCTCTCTTCTCGCTCATTCTCTCTCTTCTCTTCTCTTCCATTGGCCCCATCTTTCTCTCTACCTCTCTCTTCTTCTCTCTCACTTTTCTCTCTCTTCTCTGTCTCCTCTCTCCATCCTTACCTCTCCTCTCATCTCCTCTCTCTTCCTCTCCTCTTCTCTTCTTCTCTCTCTTCTCTCTCTCTCTCTCTCTCTCTCTCTCTCTTCTCTCTCTCTCTCTCTCCTCCTCTCTCTCTCATCTTCCTCTCTCTCTCTCCATCTCTCTCTCCTTCTCTCTCCTCTTCTCTCTCTCCTCTCTCTCTCCCTCTGCTCTCCTCTCACTCTTCCTCACTCTCTCTCTCCTATCTCTCCCTCTCATCCTCTCTTTCCATCTCTACCCACTCTCTCTCTCTCCTCACTCCTCTCTCCTCCCACTCCTCTCTCTCTCTCATCCCTCTCTCTATTATCACTAAACATTCACAGCCATCATTCATCGCCCCTCGTCTGTCTCTCTCCTCTCTCCCCTTGTTTATTTTTCTTTTTTTTTTTTCCACTTTTATTTCCACCTGGTTTCTAAAATATTATTAACTAGCATAATAAAATAATTATATATATATATTATATACTTAAATTTATTTTTAATTACATAAATTTATATTCAATTCGTACTATTTTTCCATAGTACTCATTTAGTGAGTTAGGACTAATACTACAAAAAAACTAGTCTTTAATTATCTATCTATATAATATATATATATATAATATATATATATATACGACAATATTGAAGAAAGTGGCAAAATGTGCGCCAGTTATTAACAATAAATTGGTGAATTAACCCGATATACGTATGTCTATTGCCTAGATAAAATTTTGTGGTTTGCCAAATGCATTTATTGAAGTACTGATTTTAGATTTTACAGTTCTTTAGTTCAGAAGTTCCTTTACATAAATATTATCCCCCCTTATTTTAATTTAAAAAATTTTTTTCGTTTTTTTCACACCAGCCAATCATAAGAGAATATTTGATCGCATGATTTTACGTCATTCGCAGTTCTGCAGAATCTATTCTCCTCCATAATAAAAACTCCTTCTTTGGTTAATTGTAAGTAATTAAACCCCCCATATTTTTAAAACAGATGAAAGATCAAGGTTTTAATTTCTTCAACCCCTTGATCACTTTAAGCTATACTCATTTTTCTTAATATCTACGCCCCCCATAAACATCAAAATATTTATATTATTACTTTACTTATATATATAATCTAAACAATTTATTATATAATTAATATAACTAACCCTGTTTAAGGGAATTAAGCTTCTAGTACATCACACATTCCACGTATTAAAGATTTTGATATACTATATATATACTTATATATATATTATATATATATAATATATAATATATAAATATCTAATGTAGTCTACTCTATATATATATCCATATATAAATATTATATTTCAATATTATACTTAATCCTGCTTTTCGTTTACTTGAACATCAATCACATATTGAAACATGGGTATCATATTATATTAATATATTGACGAAGCAAGATTAGTGAGGTGAAAATGTATTTTATTAAATAATCGTATAAATTGATAGTTAATTTACACAAACATAACAATTTAAATAAATTATACCCAGGGTTCAAATCATTGTTAACCCCAAGAACAGTTAGTAAATATGGTAAACCCCTAATACATCTAGTACCCAGCCCCCCCTATATCTTCTTATTCCTTCCGCCTCCTACGCTATTATTTTAAAACACAGCCGAGAGGTAACTTTTTGTCGGGTCTGTTTTATTAGTTTCTTTGAAGCGTTCTTTTCCTGGTGTCCCGGTCTTTTTGTTACTTTTACGGTCCATGAAAGTCACATTCAGCAATCTTGTAATTTTTACTTGAGGTGAATGGTAAACAACCATAGAATAAAAGATTAGAGGTAGGTAACAAGATATCTACCCTGTAATCAAATCCATTTGTCGAGAATTAGGGGTGAGTTTATGAGTATATTCATATTAGTTAAAAAATAGGGAGAAACTATATATATACCTGATATATATACCTGAGAGAGGTGGTGGAACAGCTACAACCCTATAATTAGAATATAAACTTTATTATATAATAACTATATATCATATTTGCGATTCTTTTATATATTTTTACACAATATATAATATGTAGATTTTATATATATATATATATATTATTCACACCTAATAATTACTAGAGTAAAATATATTAAATATAAATTTTTTTTTATATATTTATATTATATTATATTTGCTATAACGCTCAATGTAGGAGGGCTAAGCCTTATTTCATACTTATTATATATATATTATTTATTATTTGTATCAGGCATTATTACCTAACAAAAATATTAATCATTTCCTTAAATATTATTAGGCAGTACTCAACGGACTTGGTGCCATTTATATTTTTTGCAGATGCTCATATCCTTATGAGCAAAGGTCATACTCCCTCATATAACGATGTGGTATTCGGTTAATTTTAGAAGTTTCAACTAATATTATATCCATAGGATCGATTAATTTTATACTTGAATAAGTAAAATAAATTATGCAATTTAAAAGTGTATGCATCAGATAGCTTAAACGAAAAAAGATCACCTATCTTGAGAAAGTATACTCATCTATAACTACGTTTAGATTGCGAATTAAAAATTTTTGAATCAGCCCTCTTCCTCCCAGCGACCTGGTTTTTCCACATATTGCCCTAAGGCTGACTTCTGGTGTCGTCATTAGTCGAGAAAGATGTTGTGATCGAATTCAAGCCCCACATTTCGCAGCTTTTTTCCGTTAAGTTTTTTTATTCGCTATTTCTTGCCGGTGTTTTCTTTTTAGGACTTCTGTTGTAAGGTTTATAGTTTATCTTTGCTAGTAGAATTTTTCTTATTTCTTGTTATTACTTTATCAAATTCGATTTACTGGATCAATAATACTGACTCTGTTTTATTAGAGTATTCACATATTTTAAGGACGAGTTATTTTATATCTTATTTTCACCTCTTTGACTTAATGCCTCTTATATAATTTTGCTCGTCCCCGCAGAATCTTAGCATGAAAGTACGAACAATTAAATAAAATTATTATACAAAGTTTATTATTGGGCTAGCTCTATGCTCGTTGATCAAAGCTTTGCCTATATAGTGAAAAAAACTAGTATGTTTATATCATATACAATCAACCAGTACAAGACACATAATAACTAAAATACATTAGTCTGATACTTTTCAAATGCAAACATTACCTATCATTAACTGTCGACGCGTATGATTTATAACTTCGAGGCGTAAAATTGCGCATTCGCGTTCGCCTAACTTTTGAAGGAATATGTTCCCAAAATATTAGCCGAGCAGTAATACGAGTTACAATCCGAAGTATCTAAACATACATATAAACTCCCACATAGTAAATTGCCACAAAACATACATTATACAAATCATAACCGAATTATATTAATGCTTAATTTTATTATCAAGATAAAAGCACAAAATAATAAAAGCATTCAAAATCACAAATGCCAATACATTTGCTATATATCCGTGATAGATATAGAACTCAAAGCAATACAAACATGCTTTTACAATTGCATAAATAGCTACAAAATCGTTTTTAATTACATATTTAAAATCTTATTTTCAATAAAATGAAACACATTCGACATTATCTCACAAAAACCCCTGCTCGTGTTTTATACTAAACAACCCTTGTACCGACCCGCCACAATAATTATATATATTCGTTAAATACCTTTTTCTTATCTTTAAATCAAGGAAAGGTCCCGTATAAGACGTTTTTTCTAAACGTATACTCAATTGTTAGTAATTGACCCATTGATAGCGCCCACGTATGTTTTTTCAAAAGTTGTAGTTACGAGGAGAAACATTTTGTTCTTGACATATTGTAGAGTATTCGAGTTGCTATGAAGTTTTTAGGCTGTTCTTTTCTTTTTTGAAAAAATGTTATCTTGCTATACAGAAAAAGTGCGCTACCAAGAGTTTTCACAGGAACCACCTCTTTCATATAACTTAGAATTCCCCGAATTAAGGTTCCATTATTCACAATAAAAGTTCCATTCATCCCCGACACCAGTGCAGAGAAATATTCCAAAAAATGAATTCTCTAGCCCATAATCCAAACTTAAAATGAATGAAAGAAATCCATTACATAAAGGAAGTAATACGATATGTAGAAGCAAAGGCGGAAAAATTGGCTGGAAAATTCATAAAGGTGCCTTATAATTTGGAAAAATTTCAATTATACATAAAAGGGACGCGGTCAACTATAATGACCCAAATTCCTATGACAGAGTGTCACGAAAAAAAGAGAATCACAACCTTCCACAAAGTATAGAATGCGATCCATCTGAAACCGACAATTAGAAATGAAATTGAGGGTTTCTAGTTGGGATCCACATGAAGGGGCAATCCGAAACACGCCCTTGAAAACCCTCTCAGCCAATAGAAAAGAAACTCCACTTAGTACATAACGAAACCCGCCTACCCCGACCCGGTTAGAACAGAAAAAGGAAGTTTGCCTATAGATAGTCTGACAATGAATTTATCTGGAAAAAACCAAATCCAATTCGACTGCTCGGTAGACTGTCCATTTAAGCATGACTACACAAGAAATATCGAATTATCCAAATAATATCCCGATAATCTAAGAAATGAAAAATTGAGTTAGATAAAGTTCAATATTGTTTGCTATCACATCCCATCTTATTTCATTCCTTTTCTAAAAAACGAGTTGTTATACAACCTCTAATGACATGACAGTAACCTTGGTAAGTATGAATGATCGTTAGTTTTTTTTCTATTTTATCATTCATAAAAAGTTCACTTGTAATATATTTTACTTCTTTCTATTTATTGTGGAATGTCTAAGATTAGATAATATGCTCTTTTGCAATTGCAAAGTTCTAAATAAACACAACAAGAAGACGTCAATGCCCATATCTTTTTACCAGATGTGTCCACCAAAAGTAATAATATTTAGGCACGCAAAAAATATATTTATGATATCTCGCAAATTCTATGTTGATTCTGGCATTTTTCTAAATGAGACAAAGAAAGACAACTACCTATTATTAAAATAACGCAAAGAGAGAGGTAGGAAAACATTATAAAAACTAGAAGGTAAGAAAAAGAAAAGATTTTCTAGCAAAAATCCCATCAGTTATTGTACACTATGATATAGATAGTTTTTATTTCCCACACTACAAGAGATTCATGACTTCCGGTATATTTAAATAAAAGTACTTGAAAGACAAGGATTAACTTAGACAAGAAATCCTACATCTTTTAATCTTATATTTGGTAATTTGGAATATCGTTTACTGACTTTAATCTTATATTATAACATGTACGGAAAAAATGATTATGGATGAGAGAAACTAGAAATGACATGCCGATGAAGAGATTTATTTTTATAGTTTCAAAATTTAATTGAATTTAGAATATATATATATAGAATAGGTTTATTTTTTTTCTCCTAAGCTGACACAAAAGATATTATCACCACCCGAAATTATCGTGTCACAGCCTTCCCTCATCAAAAAAGATATAGGAAAGATTAGAAATTAAAAAAAAGAAGATTGAATTGAGAAAACGAACAATGAATAATTAGAGTGTGTTTGAAATAATCGAGAGAAAAAAAAAAGATTTTCAAAAATGAAGTACAGCATGTAAAGAGAATAACCTTATTTCCTTTATAGAAAGTTAGTAATAATACGCTGACTTGCCGTGAAATATAAAGATTAGTAAAAATTATATTTATTGTAGGATTTTAATTTAGTATGTTATTCTTAAAATTTATAGAACTATATTCGTTAATTATAGATATATATATTATCAATATAATAAGTATAAATAGATGAATAGAAAAGTGAATTATTGATTATATTATTATTATTTCTACTTTAATAAATTATTATTAAGTATATTTTAATTTTGAAAGATTTATAACTATTTTAAAATAATTAATAATGATTTAATCCCCTTCGAAAAATAAAGAAAAAATTAGAAAAATAATAAGCTACGACAAAAAATTCGTAGTAATCTCAAGGAATATAAAAGTAAAAGAGAATAAAGCATCATATCCGGGGCACCAATATTCACGTAATAAAAAACAAACGAAATAGTCAAAATTAACCTAATTTAATATAACATATATAGTGTAATTTTTACATCAATGCATAAGGGTAAAAAAAACCACTTAATCCTCTCCATAATCTTCTTGTGACAAAAAAATTTTTCTCGAAACCAAGCAATTGACTAACGTCAACAACGATTAGTAAGAGTTCTACTTTAGAATTAGCCAGAAAATTTTAAACATGTTTGAACCAGACTAATTCCATTAGTATAAGGATTGGTCAGTATCTAAACCATAAAAATTAAAATTAGAAGCAGGGGTATAATACAGCACAGTTAATTGTGTCATAATGTTGACTATCGATTTGGTGACACAGCACAGAAATAGTGAACTTCGATGATATTTATCGCGAATATTCACAAAGTTATAAAAAGATTTAAACAAAGATTTGGAAGAAGAGGAAGTGAAATAAGTAAATAATAAAAAAATATACTAGTTAATTTTTAATATCAATAAAATATATAAGTATGAAACAGAATAATATCTTTAACTAGTGTCAGTTACATAAATAAATAGAAAAATAAATAAAAAAAAAATAATCTAAATGCAATAATAAAGAAGTATATATTAATGATTAATTTATTTATATATAATTAATAATATAATTAAAAAAGATTATGAAATTTTAATAGATAATAAATTATTATATTTTTTATATAGAAATAAAAATAACCCCTTTAAAAATTAATCAGTGCTAAAATATCACGAATAACTGCTCTTAATAAAGTAAATAACTAAATGAATAAAAAAAAGAGGCAAATTCACGAAGCGTAGATAAAAATAAGGTGTGCGCGTGTTCCGTTCAAGATCAAAAAACGTAGAACAATGTTGAGAAAATACCAGAAGAGATAGCGTAAATCAGAGAATGGAGAATATTAAGATAGTTCACATAAGAGGCCCCTAACCGGTCGCGCGATTATAACAGCTTCAGTAAGTAATTAATGTCGGGATACAAATAGATTATGGTGTATTTAATAATTAGAAAATCATATACTAAGGTAAAAGTACAAAATAAATTGGAAGTCCATATAGGAAGAACTAATAATATAATGTATATTAGTATACCAGTTCGTGATTTACTCTTTATTCTTAGTTTAGATGTTATTATAAATTGCCTCTCTTATTCTATGAATTTATTTTTAATTTAAGTATTTAATATTTAATCATCCCACCTCCCCTATAATTAATCCTGAATTAAAAAAATTACTAGTAGTGATTAATCAATCTCGCCTACTTAAAGCTCTCACGCACTAGCTGAACTTAGATGTATGAATATATGCCCTTTGGTCCGACATTTATTTCGTCTCTTAAACAATAAAAAATATTTTAGATTTATACATACAAGTTCTTCTTTTTAACTCACGAACATATTTAAATTTAACACAACGTATGAGTTGTCGCAAGCACTCTTATCTAAAAGGAAATGACAGTGTACTTATTGGATAGTCGACTTATGATGTGTGTTTTATCTGGCTACTGCATTAGACGATATAGGCCATAAATTAACGAAAACATTTCTATACCTTATTATAGCTATGCTAAGACATTTCAATAACAAAACTTATACAAAGACCTATACTATTATTATTACTAAAGTCATAAAAAAAAAGAACGTATATATCTATATATCTACTACCAAATTCCAAAAAGTTAATACCGAACAAATCCGCAAATGAAGAAAGTACCATACTATGCTAAAAAAGGCAGTCAAATTTATGTACAAACTGCATTAATACTAACATAGACTCACAAACATATCCCGCAACAAAGCTGATACAGAGAATCCTCAGATTTCATTGAGGTCACCATAGCAAACCATGTGACAACATAAGATTCACTAATTAACAAATTCTATAAACGGCCAACTACCAATAAGCTAAATTATTTTTATGGTTACACATAGACACCTATAGCCGCGAAAGAATAGGATAATTAATTTATATATAATAACACTGTAAGAACGATACTATTCTTTTAAAAGTGAATTAACAGAGTTCACTGAACCCCACCGAAGATTACCTATCAGACACAACAAATAGAATCGAAACTATATAAACAGAGCAACAACTCAACCCAAAAACATTCGAATCACCCATTGCACAGATAAGTACACGAAGAAATTAATGATGATAGTCTGCATGAAACACAGGTATCACACGTGTCAAAACCGCTAAGAGACGGATTTAATAGGACAGAGACGGAGAAAGATACGGGAGTGAGGAAATGAGCATAACCTTATCGAACACTAACCTATCAAACAAAAATAGAAAATCTGCCCATCAACTAGTTCTCACCATATAGTAGAAAATTAACGCACAGATACCATACTAAGACACTAAACTAATAAGCATTAAACATAAAATAAAATCAACACGAGAGACTCAAAATACACTATATCTGTAACAATGTGCAAGCAGGAATATCAGATAATATAAAAAATACGAAAGCGCAAGAGAGTGATCAACTATATCCGAATATAGGCTACTTACATTAGCGACGAACCACAAAGAGGAGCCAGGGGAAGGTCTTAAAAATAAGCCCACCGGACCGAGGGTGGAGGACATATAGCAACTAAAGAAAAGTTGAGAGGCAGAAGTACGCAATAATAGAGAGAAATCAAGAATCGCAAGAGACCTAACAAATCGAACTAAGAGATACATCAAGAAAGAAAGCGATCAGAGCTCGCAGATGAAATATATACTTCGAATCTCTTGATAATTGACCAGCAGGAAAGAAACCTTCGGAATAAAATGAATAAACTACAGATGTACGCATCTAGTAGTACTATGCAGAGAGCTAAACTAAGAAAGTAAAAGAGAATAAGAGAAGAAACAATATATATATATTAAAAAGATTAATAATATAGTTATAAAAAAATAATAATAAAGATTTAATAACAAATATATACATTACGCGATTTAATAAATAATATATCATATATATATAATATATATAAGATAATATAATATAATGTATATTATATATACTCATAAAAATATAAATAGTAATTATAATATTGTACATAATATAATATATATATATAGTATAAAATAAAAGATAAATATCATTATATTATAATGCGTATAATAAAAAATATAATTAATATATATAAGATAATAACTTAATATATAATAAGATATATTAATATAAATAGATATATAAGAATATGTTAAATAAATAATATTATGATAAATATAATATATATATATTAATAATTATAATATATATAGATATAATATTAATAAAAATGAAATAATATATTAAATATATAAATTAATAAATAATGATAATATATTAATGTATAAATATAATTAATAAAAAAATGAGAAAATATAAGCTAGTCCTGATTATGTTTAAACGAGTATTACTAATAGATATATGATAATCTCGCATTAGCGAGAAAATTGTCTATTGCAAATAAATTCGTAAATATATTTTCATATATATATTAATAATCACATGAAATAAGCAATATAATATTTTAATAAACCGAAATATCATAAGAAACAAGAACCAAACATATATAACACCATTATAATTAAACTATACCTGAAACCGGCCTATTGACAATAGATTTATAAAAATAAATAACAGAGTCGCGCTATCCTCACCTCCTGCACAAGATCCACAGTTCCTACCCTACATATCTTCACCACCCACTACCACCCAACAAAAGCAGTTCTTCTCGACCCCCTCTCTATTTTATTTTAAATGCCGATCCGCCGACGCCCGCTCAACTCCCCCGAAACCCCCCCCAACCGCCTTCCATCTAAAAAAAGAAATTAAGAAGTAGACGTTTCCGCCACAAATAAACATTAATCATGATACTAGAAAGACGGCATATAGAATATAAAAAAAAAAATCAAAACACACACACTGAAATGGAATAGAATAGTAGAAGGCTAGAGAGACGACTTTTAGTATAAATAAAGTATATAATAATATAAAACAATATAAAGATAATAAGAATAGAAGAAGGAATAAGGATAGATAGAGAAGATAGATAGATATAGATGAGAAGCGGTAGGATAAAGAAAAAGAATATAGAATAAAATATAATAATATTGAATATATATAATTTAAATATATAGAAAAAAGAGTATTATATATAAATAGAGATATAATAGTAGAATAATATCAAATTGTAGATATAAAACTTATAATTTTGACACGGATGAAAGATTATTATTACGTCAATCCCCTAAGAATAAACTGATATCGATTCTAGAGCATGTAAGAACAGTTTTATAGTACACACGATAACAGGAGCAAACTCGTCGAAGTTCGAGGTCTGCTATACCATCACTTACTCATTGCGGGAACTTCACACAGACTAAATAGTATGCACTGATTCATTTTTTGATTCAGGTGCACCAAAATCACAAGTCTGCTGCCAAGTTGTCATGTATTATTGTCTTCATAGATAATTTGAATTTCAATAGTTGATCTTTTTCGTACCTTATCCTATAATTTTGATTGATGAAGTATGAGTTCAGGATAGTTCAAACAAATCGGGTATTCATTTGTTTTTAGTACCGTGGAATTTATTTCACTAAGTCCTTCTTGCTGAATTACATAAATTAGAGATGCTTTTATGCCCAAAAAAATTCAGATATCGATGAATGTATATGATCTAATTGCGGCGCGGTAGGCGACATCCACAATAGACTATTAATAAAATTGCAATACCCACCACCAATCGTGCAGCACTACTCATACATCATTTTTTTTGAAATAACACCAAGGATACTTATAATTTAATTAACAAAACAACCTACGACTAAAAATAAGATACATTTTAAAATTCCGCATACAAAAACAAGATACCAGCTACGTATTTAAATTTAGTACTTGAACAACACACAAAAAATAAATAACTCTGGAAGATATTTTTTCAAAAATGACAATCCAAATTATAAAAATAATTTTTGTTTTAAATTTCGTATAGAATTATTATGCACCTATAATAAATTTAAGTAAACTATAACTTGAAAAAACTTTTAAAAAAAAAAAAATTTAAAATAATTATTTAACAAATCCATCACACACAGCACACACACACACACACACACACACACACACCACACACACACAACCTACACACACACACAACAACAACCACCACACACACCAACACACACACACACACACAACACACACACCCACCCACAATTTAAGATAAGAAAGAAGATATATATAATATAATAAAAAGATATTATATATTATAAAATTGAAAGATATATAAATATAATATAATATAGATAAAAATAAAGTACTAGAAATATATATAGATATATATATAGAATATATTATAGTTGCTATCAAGATATAGATAATTATAAATAATAGAGAAGGTAGAAGCCACATGGACCTAGGAAGGTGAAAGAGAGTCTAGCTATATATATATAGATAATATAGATAGATAATATAATAGTAGAAGAGAAGCAGGTAGGTAATAAGCGAGGTGTAAGGAGAGGATCAGAGAGAGCGCTATAAGAGGGACTGACTAAAGGAGATAATATAAGAAAATATAAATAAAAGTTAATAGCTGAGGAAAAGAAAGAGGGATAGAATAAGGCAGCAAAAAAAACTAATATAGTAGATGAAAATATAATAAAATTATATAGATAGATATAGGTTATATATATATTAAATTATAGGAGAAAGATCGTATCATTGTAGTCTATTTCAGTTCCCCCCCCCCTAAGTTGCAAAATAAAAAACAGAACCGGTAAGTTTTCCATAACACGACTTTTTAATTATGGAAGAAAACTGAAAAGATTATCAAGTCGATGAAAATCAATGATACATTCAAGAACTATATAAAGAAACATACACTTTTACGATGTGATTTAATTTCTCTTTCACATCCCTAAAACAACTGATCTTTGCTGGTTATAACGACGAATTCTTGACAGTATCTCCCCTAGGGAAATATACTAAAATATAAAATAAATAATATAAAAAATTAATATATATTATCATAATTAGATTATAAATATATATATAAATAATATTAAGTATATAATAAATAATATAAAGATAATGATAGTATAAATAATAAAAGAATAACAATATATATATAAGATATATATTATAATATATATATAATATATAGCACCTCAACCTTCCCCCCCTAAAATAAACCTGCCTACCCATAGAAGTATATATATAGATAAATAAATAATAACATTATTAATTATATATATAATTACATACTAATAATATATAATAAATTATATATATTAATAGATATATACTCCACAAAAAATAAACGACAAATATAATAAAACGAACATAAACATTATAATATCTATTTCCAAGAATAAATTTCAAAGTTACCAAAACATTTTTCTTTAACTAAAAGATACCCGCAAAGTATAAAGACCCGCAAGAAATAATTAAAATCAAAAAATAGAGGTAGTCGCGTCGCTTCCCAGCAGTATAGCGTGGGAAAACTACAGACCACCGTCAGTCGCACTACGCGCCTCAACATCGCCAGCGAGAAAAAAGGTAAAAGAAAGTAGAGAGATAAAAATTAAAAAAAATAAACAGCCAAAAACAACAGTTAAGCAAACACTTCCTACTTCTATTAGCGGGTTTATCTACACGTAAACGCCAGGAGGGCGTTCACCATACTCGCGAAGCCCGATGCGAAGACCGAGTCACACTTCCTTTAAAGGGAATCACGAGATATAAATACCTGGCGAGTTAATATAAGTGAAAGCCCACCGTCAGGACGGAAGCGGCTACGGGCATAGAAGGGAAAAGGGGGAATAGGGGAATAAGGATGGAATAAAGTATAATTAGAATAAGATATAAATGTATAATATATTATAGTGGGTAGATAAATAATAATCATATAGTTATATAGAAAAGGATAGAAGAAAAAAAGAATACATAATTATATAATATAATATATATAATAAAATAATATATTAGTATAAAGAGTAAATAATATATATATAAAATAAATTAAATAATTAGATAATATATATATAATATATATATAAATAAAAATATGTAAAAATTATTTTAAATATTTCGATATTAACATTACTGCAGTTGATCAGAATAGAGAAAGAAATAAATAACATAAGAAAAAGACAAAATACTAAAGAACCGTATAAAAAGATGAGCGATAATCGTAATTAAGAACATACACTATGCCTCATTCGCAAACGAAAGACGAAAAGAGAGAATGAGAACCAAACAAATGGTAAATAACGCGTGGAGAAGAGATAGATACGAGCGAAGCTGCGAGGTGAATCAAAGATCGTAAATCCAGAGAATCAAGAGCCGTAGGAACCACAGAAAGGAATTAATAAGACATGAGAAAGACATGTAAGAGCGATAGAACAATGAGACGAACAAGAGAGAGATTAAAGCGAAGAAAATTTCGAATGAGTCAAAAATACGATTACGATAACTTTGATGAAAATACAAATTTGTAATTCCGATAGAAAGCAGGAGAGTAGTAGAATGACAGAGAGACAAATATGAATTAAAACTCGCAAAAAACATTTTATGCCATTTAATTTAGTAAATTGGAGTATTAAAAAAGGCAAGTATTTATATGATAATAAGAAAAAAATTGCAGAAAAAAATATAAAGATTCCATATCAAACTCTAATATAAAATATATAAATTTGAATCATTACACAAATAGACATCATCTATAGATAGATATTTAGAAATATATTGATACAAAAATTATGACTATATCTCTACAGATAGAAACAACGTGTAAGAAAAGTCTTTTTTTTTTGAAGTATCAATTAAATTTAGTGTAATTTTTCATTAGCCTAGCGAGAGATTTTAGTAATATATAAAATTAGACAACAGGAATTAATTATTCCATGTAGTACGAGTTTTATTTCTGTAGACCTAAAGGGATAACCCAAGTACTAGTATTCCGTGAAATATACCCTCTGACTCGTATATGGTCCCGACCTATGTCTTAGAGTTACTTGTGCAGGTCGCTCAGACGCTCTTAAAAAAAAAAAAAAAAAAAAAAAAATATTCGTAGTTTAGCATGGAAAAAACAGCTTTTGCAAACTCTTTCTCTCGCTTCTATATGGAGATTTATGCATCACACAACAGTGACCACTCATGTCTCAATGCAAGCTTTCTCAACTAAAACTATTATACATGCAATAAAATCTCACTTTGAACAACCGATTCAAGTTGAAAAACGAGGGCTAAAAAAGTAAGGTAATTTGGTGTATGCCGCTTATTACAAGTTAGAGACGCGGGGGAGCACTGAGATAGGACAAATTCGTAAGACTGATTTACGGATGTCGACGTAAAGAATACAGAACGATCGATCAGTGTGAAAAATATACTAGAGAATAACAGATCAGAGGAAAGAAAATTAGACTTCGTAAGTTTGGATATTACGAGAAGACTACGCCGTGAACTCAAATACATTTTATATTTGAAGAGTGTGAAAAAAATGTCGATAATTCGAAAATAGATAAAGACATTTTTATGAGAGATATATATTCGAAAAAAAAAAAAGTATTAAAAGACGTAAAAAAAATAAAAAAAGAAATAATTTGTCAAAAAAATAAAAGATATTATTATGTTATTTCTGCTTAGGTAAAAAATAAATGAGTAATATACAAGTTAGTATTACCAGTGATAAACCAGAAGATAGTAATAAATACTAGAGAAAAGAAAATAAATAGAAAAGAAAAAAAAACAATAACCAAAATAAGAAAAAAAGAAAAAAATAAATAGAATACGAGAAAAAAACGGGAAAAAAAAATAAAAAAAATAAAAAGAATATAAACAAAAAAAAAAAAAAAAAAAAAAAATTAATAATAAAAAAAATAATAAAAATAATAAATAAAAATAATTAAAAACTCAAAATTAAAAAAAAAAAAACCAAGCCCATTTGTTGCTTAACATAATACAAACAATCAATGTAAAAATTAGAAAGTAATCAAATAACAGAGAACCAAATAAAAAATAAAAAAATCTATAAAATTTGATAAATAATATTAATACCAAAATAAAGAATTAACACGCAAATGTAAACAGGTCTAAGCGTAAAATAGGTCAAAAATAAAAGATAGGATAAGACATTACAGTGAAAAACAGAAAAAAATTTATTTTAACACCCGAATCTTGGATTGTGATAAACTATACACAGCAAAAAAAAACTCATCACTAACCGCGAACCGCCCACTACAATCCTACTAGCCCACATACGATTCATACCACTTCTTTTTAAACACGCAACCAATCACATGGTTGATTTTTATAAACCTTATTTAAAGGCCACACTCATACCCCCTAACGCACCATGAGAAAAATACCTTCTCTACACCGAATATAGATACAGATAGAACCATCCCAGGTTGACAAACCATAACAGACCAATATGCAAACCACATAGCGTTAATTTCGTAATTTTTTCTTATTGGGTTTCTCAAAACACGGGCAGTATAAATAAGAAGGCATAAAAGAGATAACCTCTCTCGCGTACTTGTATCATATTTTAATAATATATATGCTATAAAAAATTATAGAATAATATTGAAATGCCGATATGAAATCAACAAAGAAAGTATAGTTAGAATAAGATTTAATTAATATTTCATCCGGTTCGGGAAAAAAATAATAAGGTATCTATAAGTAAATATTATATGCCAATAACTAAAGAAATTATATAAAATTATATAATAATATAAATATATATACGAGTAAAAACAAAAAACAGTACCAAATCGTCCAGATTAATACCACCCGACAAAACCAAGATAACCTAACACATACATACTCACAACCCAAAAAAAAATAGAATGGTTTGGTAAAATAGCCACCCGATCAACCACTAAATACCTACACTACCAATAACCTCTAAACCTATATATATATATAATATAAGTATACAGACTAGCCTGCAGAATTAACCCAACAAGATTCATAGAAGGACGCGACACCTCAAGAACATAGAGGTTATATAATTTCAGGCATATATAGTTTTAAAAGGTAAATATTCATTCATTTTAATTTAGATACACATAATTATATTTGTGTTTTTTTTTATTTTTTATTACAATGGATTAGGAATGTTCAACCGGGGACCCATAAAAATATATATAAATGTTCAAATTAGAAATGAGTGAAGCTAAGAAATAAATACATTACTTGACACATATAGTTAAATATTTAATATATAAATATATATAATTATAAAAATATATAAAAATATAAAAAAAAATAATAATAGATATAGAAAATTTAAGTTATAATAAATTAATATAAAATAATGAATAAAAAATATATATATATCATATTTAAGATAAATTTAATGAAAACTCCTAGTTAACAATCAGTTAACTAAAAAAAAAAATGTCCAACATTTTCAATAACGCCTAATATAAAAAAAATAAAAAAAAATAAACATAATAAAAATTTAACTAGCAGTAAATGAAGCACCTACCATAGATCAGGGGGCCAGGGGAAACTTGATTAATAATAACTACGTGATAATAAATAATTAATTATTAATATATTATATTGTAGGAAAATTTTTAAAAATTGAAGGTTAAAGGAAATAAAAATACACTTACACTGGAATATGACATGAATTGGAATAAAATTAGATAATGGGAGTAAAGAACTATAGGGATTGAAAATACCGTGTACCAAATACTCCAAGTTATGCATATAACAATCTGAGAGAATAGTTCTTCGATCATTTTATTAGATTCGTATCGCAATTTGTCTGAGAATACAAAACCTCGAAGATTTGAATAATTATAAAATATATTAATCGCAAAAAATCATTTGCCAACAATGTTAATACTTAGAAGTTGCCCACTAGGATATTATTAAGCCGTTTCGCATGCTGTGCTTACGAAACGTAAGAAAGGATGCTCGAGTTGCGTTCGTTGAGGTTCAATACAGCGCAAAAATTCGTGAAAACATGGCTCACACATATACGTACAAGAAATTGTGCCTTAATGTACTGGTAAGCTATTATCCACTGCTTGCACACGAAAATTAGAAGCAATGATTGGCTTCTCACGAAAAAAACTGTACAACAAACAGGAATGACACGCGTTTGCTTAGTTCGTTTGGTTCATGATTTTTTTATTCACAATAAAATTAGCTTAAATCTACATTTCTCGTGCGTCACATTGAAGTCATACTCGATTATGACAATAGTGATCAATCTAATTCTGTAATATAAACCATTTGTATTATTTTTATGTTTATCCCAACACCACGTGGGCCATCATCACAACAGCTGATTCCAAATGTTGGTAAAACATAAAATAACTTTTATGAAATAAATACGCATCACAACATGATCAACCTTCAACGAACTGTCTCAATAAGATTCAGGAAAGCAATTTCTTTATCTGAGTTTAAAGAGCACGAATGATTAAAAACGAAAACGGTCTTCATATTATCGTAAAGTTAAATCCTATGTCTAGACTAATTATTAATATGATAGTCTTATATATGAAGGTAATGTATTCAGATGAAATTCTAATTGCGCACATTTTTTTCAAAACTAGAATAATTATAACGTTATACAAGTACATCATCTAGATCTACGAGCACTTATATATAATATATCCTTCCATGAATTGTTGTCATATCCCGCCGACCAATGAAAAACAGACAGACCCCTAACGTGGACTAACTTTGCTACCATTGAGACGCTGTGCAGGTCCATCGTACAGTATAATTCGTACACTAAAAAGGAATCGGAGGGTTCACTCGATCAATCATCAGAAACTATAAAAAAGAATTTAGACAACACATTGAGCAACGTTATCAAAAGACGGGATTAAATAAGGAAATCGAACATGAGGTCGACAGGCGATCATGGGCTACAAACGCCTCAGTAAAAATGGGAAAAGAGAGAGAGCTCCTTATGAAATTGCTTATTTGAATATATCGTATGAAATTTAGCCAACAAACATGTAAAAACCAATATTCACGAACGTAACTACCAAAATCAGCCGAGCATCGGTGTTGTATTAGCACGACTTTTCCATTTATTTACACGCTATTAACAGGTTGCGTGCCCGAATGTTTATAGGTTCACCGCTCGAACCGCCAAGAAGACATCTAATATTTTTATATGTTGAACAATGCCCTAACTCTTACGACATGAGATTATCCTTGTAATAATTAAGGATCGAGACATTACGGCGAGATAAAATTAAATTATACTAAAATATTATATTTCTTTATATGTTACTTACACAGAAACCCCATATAAAAAAATCATAAATCGCCCGTTATGCACTCTCCAAATGTATACAAAAAACGCTCCATTCTAGTGTGAATTGGTATGGAACCTTGTTGACCAGCAAATGGTACGTTAATAGATATAGTACTACATCAGAATGCATTGTATAAATTGCAAAATATTTCCTACAGGGTGCAATCTTCAGTGGTTGTTCAAATAAATGATTTTTTGATACGCGTATTTAATCATTCATGTTGCCAGGGTACAAATTTCTATAATAATTATCGTTCACCTGTGCTATGTGGCATGTTGAGGCCACAGTTGCCGTTTCATAAAAAAGGTGCTGACGTAATTCATAGTTTATTTCCTAAGTCACGATTAAAATGATCAATTCTTCGATGAGATTCATTCGTCAAGTATTTCAATACACCTCAATTCATTTCAAATTTATAAACCGGCCAAACCACTAATACAATATTTTTCTAATAAGTTGAAGGAAATAACGGCAGAGTGGAAGGTAGATGAGAGTGGTTGAATGCTTTGAAAAACCTGGATAAATTAATAGTAAAGAGTGTACTGATCAACCTTTCTTGAATTGCATGAGAGTAAGGTTAATTCTTGGGTGGATATAAATAATGGGAGCTGATATCAGCTGTCGTACAGTTTCTATTGCCGGTATTACTCTTTCTCAAACAGCGCGAGAGCATTTTTTTTAGCTGAGTACCAGCACTTCAAGACGTTGTGATCGTACTTAGTTACGTATCGATCGTTCACAAGGTGGGTTTCCGCTCAATCGGTGAACAATTAGTTTGGGATTATATTCTGTGACGGACCTAAGCGATCTGCAAGCGTCCACTAAAAGCGCAAAGATATAATATATTTTTTTTTTTTTCTTATAATTTAAAAAGAAATCGAAGTGCAGGTATGCAAGATGATGGAAGCATCAAGATGTTGGACACGTTAATGTGATAGGGACGTATGCCAAATCGATGAAATGTTCGATTAATTCGTATGTGGAACACAGAAAGCGTACGAATTCGTGTACTCGTAGTAATACTATCTACCATTTATAGAATGCTTTCCTCTCATCGATCTGCATGCTCTGCGAAAAGAGAATAACACCCAGCTTAATGCGTGAAGGCACAAAAAAAAAGGACTTAATCTGATCACATAGACCAAAAGATTTAGTGTCCCGAGCTCTGATGATACTTTCCAACTGGGCGAGCAATGGCAGAAAACGAGTATAGAAGGAACAGAAGTGACCACAGACGATGTTTGATTAAATAAAAAAAAAAAAAAAAAAAATAAGTAAAACAAGAAAAATTAAAATCAGGAGACAAAAAACATATACACAAATGTTAACGAATATCATCAAAGAATGAATTCATAATAAAATGTGGAAGTGATTCTCGTTCATTATGAGCCAAGACTTCCTTAAATATTTAAATATCATTAAACTGGTACCTCGCAATAGAAGACAATGTCCGTTGTAAAGGTACCATATAGAAAAAAGAGTGACGCACAAACGTCACGTCGCAGAGAGTAGAGGCGGTCAAAAGAGGGTATTGATTCTTTAGTGAAGTAAGGACCATAGTTGGGATCCTGACTCCATACTAAAATGCGCCTCTTAGGAACTCACATATAACAAGTCACAAATCATGATGAATGTGTAGGATAGAAGTCCCATTCAATCATAATGCTGAGATCGTTCGAAATTCACTTGGCACGAATCATTAATGAAGTAATTCCATTTAGCAAATATCTAAAATCTTTTTACATGATATGACCTACTATTTTCTTTATTACTTCGAGTTCCCAAATTACGTAGTCCCTACTAAAGCTCTAAAATGCATTCTATCATATTAATTTGTTCAAAACAGGTATAAAGAAAATTAATATATAAATTTAAGATATATATCATAATATAAAATAAATAATAAGTATATATTATAGAAATAAAGAATGAGTATATAGTGAACAGTAAATAGAGCTATGATATGATAACGATGTACATATAGAAATTAAAGAATAGAGTATAGGTAATAATTAACAATAAGATATAAAAAGAAAAACATAAATAAAATCTGATTATATTAAAGTTATAAATGAAGTGACTGCATCAAATGACATCCGCAATCCGCAATTTAGCGGCAAAACATAACTGCACTAAATGACAGTCCTACATCCTCATCGACTTTTAAACGGCACGATCCGCAATACCATATATTATATATGAAAAATATGACGGTGCATAGAGAGAAGATGTACTACAACCCGATGAATTAAAATAATTGCTCCATCAAAATTTGGATCTATATTAATTTGGCATCTTAATCATAGAGGCACAGTTAATATACCAAGAAAACCTATTCCAAACCATTCTCGTATAAAATATTTGGCATTTAATGATCAAGTTTGTGGTATAGAGGAGGAACAGAAAAGGAATGAGGAATAGAAAAAAAATAAAATAACATAATATTGATAGACAATAAATAACTAAAAGATAAAGAGAGAAGATATAATAGAAAAAGTCAATTATTATATTTAAAATTTCTGGTTAATTAAAGAATTCAAACTGATTGCATCCAGATCTAAAATCAAAACTTTAATATAGTATTTCACCAAGATAAAACACTAGAGAAAAATAATGTTATCATACATATTTATAATATATAATAGGTATGATTTATATAATATAAATTTTATTATTATATTTATATAATATTACATAATAATATAAAGTAAATTTAATAATAATAAATAACATTACTAAAGTTCTCAAGAAAGATGGTTAACTTCCTACCACAATTACGAGACCAACCAAATTACTATTTGGCTAATACTACTTGCCATAAAAATACAACTATTACTATATATTTATATAATATATTGAATATATTAAATAAATTGAAATTTATTCCCACGTTCTAAAATCTAGATTTTAAAGATGGTTTTCTATAAATCCAAGGAAAAGAGGTAATCGGATGAAACAAACTCTGGAAGAATAATAGTAGATAGTATTACAAAACCATGAATAAATAAAGAATAAATACAATCCGGAAATAAACTAAAGTTCTCAAGATAGATGGTTAACTTCCTACCATTTCTGTATTCATTTCAACCCACAGCAGATCCTACAGTTCTCTCTCTCTCTACCTATACCCCTGATCGGCTTGGAGACAAACTCATCATACTAAACCTTTTTTTGTCCATGTCAATCACTCAGCTCTCACAGACTCTTTTTGACTGTTGAACTCTTGCTTTACTCCCTCTACTATTAAGGATACTGCTCATCTAAATGCCTCCACTTATGAGAAGAGTGCGTTCAACTCGCCTTTCCAGATCATCCTTTCTCTATTTAACTCCGACCTCAGACTCGACTGCTATACCCATTCCTACATTTACTCTACTGTCTACTCACTTTTATTTTGCCCCATCTTATGATATTGCACTTTCAATCGCCTATATCGAGTCATATTAGTTTGGGGTTAAACCTTTCTCACTACAGAATCTCATTGCAGTGTCAGTAACTCTTCACTAGTATAATTAGAGTGCATACTTTAATTAAATTTGGATTTTATGAACTTGGGTCTTTAGGCTACATATGTTAGCCAGACTATATCGTTATTGATATGTTTGCGTTTTATACCCCATGTTTTATGGTTGTTTTTGGAAAAATCGTTCTTAAGTATTCTTATACAAATCGACGAGTTCATTTGTACTTTATAATCAATCCCAGATTTGATAAAAAATAATCAAACCATTGGCACAAACTCTCACCACATTTGATACTACTAGCCTGTCTTAAGTTTAAACTAGTATAAAAATACAAATTTAATATTTAGCGAGCCATTAGTGGAATGGTAGTTTCACTTTTCCGATATAATTCAGTAAAGACTTCACATGCTACCACAAACGGTGATGATTGATAAAAGAGCTAGATACAGCTATTAAAGTACTTTTTTTTTTGTGTATTATCAAATAAATATTTAACATTAACCCTCTAAATCTTTAAAAGGACCAAGTAATTTTTTTTTTAAACCAATAAATTTTGAATAGTTTTAAACGATCCAACAGCTTATACTCGTGGTAAAATAATAATAATTGATAAAAATTTCCACACTAATCGAGTTAAATGTGAAATTGATACAAATGCTACTTAGTCTCTTGGGTGACTAATTGTAGATGTATACCTCCACATTTATATATATATTTTTTTGTATTAAATACATATACCCAACAGAATAACTGGTTTAAATAAACGTTATAGCAATGAAAATAAATATGCAGGATAATGAATATTGAGCAATTTTATTATTTATTTTATTACAAATAAACTTTATAATTTTTTTAGGGATAATTATGAACGAAACGAGGACAAGAAAAAAAATTGGTCCCCGAATTTGTCAGGGATATAACAAAAACAAATTTGACTAGCCTGTTTTTGCTATTTTTTTTTTTATCAAGTAAATCAATTACTTCAACTTTGACATGTTAATTTCTCTTTTAACTATTTTGTACTGTTTGAAGTGAATAAAAATTACCTAACCTACACTTAAAAAAGAAAAAAAA
Organism: Trachelipus rathkii; assembly: GCA_015478945.1. Taxonomy (NCBI): domain Eukaryota; kingdom Metazoa; phylum Arthropoda; class Malacostraca; order Isopoda; family Trachelipodidae; genus Trachelipus; species Trachelipus rathkii. Next base: position 64,497 of record JABUQX010103401.1, read on the forward strand.
AATCACACGCTCAGTTTCACCTTAATCTTTAATTAGTGTTTTAATTAATACTACAAAGTATTCAAAACATTAAAAATTTCTAAATTAATCAATATAATTAATTTTACCCCATTCCCCCCTCCCCTCCCCGGCAACACCTCCAAACATTTCAGTGTTTTCCCCAAAATGAGATTCACAAGATTTCGGTTGAATATGTTAATATGAAGTTCTGTCTAAACCTCAGTTTACTCTGTCTCCTCTTCTGCAGCAGCTTTTACAGACCTTCCTCTCTTGGCACCCTGAAAAAAAAAAAAGATTAGAAACTGCAAACAATATATTTTTCTAACTATAAAGCAGATATTTAAATTTTATTTGTTTTTATGTATAGAAAAAACTTGGGTGTTGCAAATTATTAATCTAATTTATTGCTCCTATTTTTTTTTTTAAACTTCGCACCTCACGGGCATAGCCCTATTCTAGGAGGGGAACTTCAAGGTAATTGCTACCTAGGATCCAGACAGGGCA
>JABUQX010103401.1:70000-75271 GCA_015478945.1 Trachelipus rathkii
TAATCTGGAGACTGGCAATATATATATATATATATATAATATATATATATACTTATATTATATATATATATATATATATATATATATATATATAATATATATATATATATATATATATAATTACGGAACGTATTTTACCCAAACATTATTTTTTACCCTACCTTAAATTCTTTCACATATTATCACTAAAATGCTTTTTCTTTCTCATGCAAAATGAACGTTTTTGTTTACTTTATTATTTAAATTTTGTTAATATTCCGTTTAAGGGTAATGTATCAATATCGATATTTTAAAAAAAATAATTGATTTTATAATACGCCTTCTAGGAGTTGGCATTTCGTTTGAATTACAGAATGTGTTTGAATGCATGCAATCGTATTATAAAAAAATAAAAAGAAAAGTAGTAATTTATGCACACATTTACACAAATATAAAATATTATTTCACTAGAATTTTATATAGTATGATCGATACAGACATAGGTATATATTATATACTATTAAGAAAAAAAAGTTTTTTTTTAATAATTTACTGGTAAATTTTAATTTTTATAACTAATCAAATTACCATAGGGTTAAAAGCACAGGGCAGGCTGGCGTACATGCTGGCAGCCACTCCGCTGAAGCATTTTCGCTTCTAATGCGGCGTGCCGTACGGTTCTTTTAGGGGAACGCTGCGCGGCCCAGCGGCGTATAGAAACGGCGAGCTGTCTGCCATGGGCAATGGGTAAGCCCAAAGCCTGTGGTGCTATCCTACTCGTATTTTCATTAGTAAAAAAATTATATCATAATATATATATATATCATATATGTATATAATATATACATATCATATCATATCATATATATATATATATATATATATATATATATAATATATATATAATATGATATAAAATTCTAAGTGAAATAATATTATATTTGTGTTAAATGTGCATTAAATTACTACTCTAATATAATAATCGATGGCATGCACAAACACCATCTATGAAAACGATGAACCTAAAAAAAAAAAACAAACCACGTCCCAGCTCACTCCCCCCCCCCACCCGGCAGCATCGCCCGCCGCGCGCAGGCGGAGAGGCCCCTATATATATATATATTATATATATATATATATATATATTATAGTATATATATATATATTATTATTATATATATAATTTTTTTTACTAATGAAATACCCGACTAGGCATAAATGCACCAACAAGGCTGGCTTACATGCATGGCAGACAGCTCGCTTCTACTACGCGCCTGCGGCGCGACGTTTCGCCCTAAAAGAACCGTACGCGCACCGCTCGCCATTAGAAGCGAATGCTTCAGCGAGTGGCCTGCCATGCATGTACGCCAGCCTGCTGTGCATTTACCCTATGGTATTTGATTAGTTAATAAAAATTAAAATTTACAAGTAATTATTAAAAAAAAAACTTTTTTTTCTTAAGTAAAATTTATGCAAATGTAGCACAATTCAAATGTTTGAATTTTTTTTAATTTTTCATCAAACTTATTTTTTAAATAACATATATATATATATAGGTGAAACTTACCAAAGCACCCGCATATCTCGAAAACTACGATAGGTACAAGAAAACTAATAACATATTTGGAATAAGCGTATGAAATTGGGATGAAAAATTTATTTTTTTGATATATCGAAAACTACGATATGTACAAGTAAACTAGCATGTTTGGAATCAGAGTATGAAATTTGTACGGAAAATGGACTTTTTTTTTAAATTTTTTTAACTAAAAGAATACCCCCCGGGTAAACCGCAAAGATGCAAAGAGTTGGGGTCTCTCGGCAGAATCGGGGGACGACGGGCTCTGTCCCACCGTCGGCTCGAGCCCCCTATAAAAAAATATTTCCATACAAATTTCATACGCTGATTCCAAATGTTTATTAGTTTTCTTGTACCTATCGCTACTGTTTTCGATATAAAAAAAATCAATTTTCCATACAAATTTCACACGCCGATTCCAAATATGTTATTAGTTTTCTTGTACCTATCGTAGTTTTCGAGATATCATCCGGGTGCTGGGCAAGTTTGGTTAAGTTAATATATACGTAATTATAAACAAATATTTCATTTTTGAAAAATTACTTTAAGTAAATTTAGCCGAAGCCAATGTCACTCTTACGTGTTCAACAAACTATAGTTGAATGATGGGTAACAACGATATCCGATAACTTACGATTATCGGAAAAAACAATCGATATCTGATAACATTACCTCAAAACGGATTCGAGAGGGGACGTTTTCCATACCCCGTAGGGGAGGGGCCGGAGGAACCTCCGCGCACACCCAAATGACCAAAGAGCGGATGGGGTTTCCGGCAGAAAGACCCTCCCCGCGAGCGGGGGAAATTAGTCCACCCTGTCGCTTCCCCGGAAGGCCGAGACCCCGACTCCTGCCATCTTTGCGATTTACCCTTGGGTATTCCTTTAGTTAAAAAAAAAAAATTAAAACTGACGGAGTCGTAAAACATAACAGGTCCTATATATTTTTGAATCATGTCCGTCACCACTTAAATTGATTATTAGGATCATATACTAGAAATATATTAAAAACAAAAAAAATATCAAAATGACGGAGTCGTAAAAACATACAAGTCATATTAATATATATATATATATATATATATATATATATATATATATATATATATATATATATATATATATATATATATATATTATATATATATATATATATATATATATATATATATATATGCTCATGTTTGATTTATCAGCATCCATTTAAGTCTTAAGCCAATTTTATTTTTAAAACCTACTAAATCCGAATACACATGAACAGCAACGCTTATAGTTGTTATAAGATTGAAAACTTTTTTTCTAATTACTTTAATTAGTTAATTGAAAATCAATGGAAATGAAATAAATTACTAATATAAGTTTGGCTACGTTTAGTTAAATAAAAGTGAAAATAAATTAATAACATAAGTTTAGTTGAGGTTAAATTACTAATTATAAGTTTGGTTAAGATTTAAATAATATTTAAACAAATAATTGGCTTTGTTAGACTCTATGCTTAACTGCGTGAAAATCTCATGTAGTTCAATTTTTTTCGAAAATTATGAATTTTTTGTTTACCAGTATAACAAGTTAATAAATTAAGGGGAACAACAATAGACCTATAACAATTATATTGCGTAATATAATATATATATATATATATATAATATAATATATATATATAATATATATATATTATTATAATATATATATATATATATATAATATATATAATACTATATATATCATATATATATCATATAATATATAGGAACTTTCGCTTTAAAAGGCATGCTTAACGATATATATCTGAACGGAGCCGAGCTAATCGATTTTTTTTTTCGCATATTCAACGGCAAAAGGCTTTGCCAATGAAACAGCTTTTCTTTTTTTTAAAACTAAAGGAATACCCAAGATTAAATCGCAAGGATGGAAAAGAGTCAGGGTCTCTCGGCCCTCAGCGGGGAACACGGGGCGGGACTTCCGTCCCCTGCACATTCTAGAAGATTTTCCAATTACTAAGAAATAAATAAAAAAAAAATTGATTAGATTAGGAAACTTAAAAAATTTTAAATGATATAAAAAGCAACATGTGGCAACTTTTTCTCTTCTCCTATTGGAGTTTAAGTTAAAACGTCACAGTGCATGGTTAGCGATTAGGGCTTTCAGCGATATTTCGATACTGTAGCATTTTTTATGTAACATCCTTTAAAAGGAGTAGTGCCTACTATAATATATATATAATTATATAGTATCATATATCATATATATATATATATATAATATATATATATATATATAATATAGTATATATATATATATATATTAATATATATTATTATATATATATATATATATATATTATATACTATATAAAAACAGAAACGTGCATTCAAGTGGATATATCTCGAAAAGTATGGGCGACACTTACAGGAAAACCAATGTACATATTTGGAATCAGGATCATTAAAGCTTATTACCAAGAATGTAAAAAATCGAAAAGTTACGGCCCACTTACAGAAAAACAAATTACATATTTGGAATCAGCGTATAAAGCTTATTATATGTAAAGTCGTTTTATGATTTAAAACTAACGAACACCCTAGAGTAGGCCGCATAGCTGTCAGTTATATTTCCTTGAACTTCAATTTTTAGGGGGCTCGAGCCGATGGGGGACAGGGGGGGGACGAAGTCCCCCCCCCGTCGTCCACCTAGAGGCCGAGAGACCCCGACACCTGATATCTATGCGGTCTACTCTAGGGTGTTCGTTACTTTTATTAGTGTTTAAAAATCATTAAAACGACTTTACATTTAAAAAGCTTTATACTCTGATTCCAAATATGTAATTTGTTTTTCTTAAAGTGTCGTACTTTTCGAAATTTTTTTATTATAACATTATGGCTATAAAGGCTTTATACTCGGATTTTCCAAACATATGTAATTCGGCTTTTCTGTAAAGTTCATACTTTTCGCAGATGATTCTCTACTGATCCACGTTCTCGTAATTATGCTAATATGACCTTTTCTGATTACGACTCCGGTCAGTTTTGAATTTTTTATGTTTGTTCTTTTTAACATATGATTTTTAGTATAGATTTCCTCAACAATCAATTTAAGTGTGGTAACGAGACATGATTTCAAAAAAATATTATAGAACCTTTATCGTTCCTTTACGACTTCCGCAGTTTTAAAATTTTTTTTTTTCTTTAACTAAAGTAAATACCCAAGGGCTAAACTATGCCAAAGATGGCAGGAGTCCGGGGTCTCTCGGCCTTCCGGGCGAACTGAACAGGCGTAGGACCTACTTTCCCCCCTCCGGTGAGGGGAGTACTCCGCGAACCCCCGCCTCTTTACGGTATTTGGGGCTGTCGCGGGGTTCCTGGGCCCCTCCCTACGGGTCATGGAAAACGTACCCCCCATACAATGCTCCCCCGTCGGCTGGAGCCCCCTAAATTTTGTTTTTTACATTTTTGTAATAAACTTTATACGCTGATTTCCAAATATGTAATTGGTTTTTCTGCAAGTGTCGTTTTTTTCGAGATATTTCATTTTTTTGAAAAAATATTAAAATGTGATTTTTTAAAAAATTATCTTAAAATATTTCGAACTCTTGAATCATGTCCGTTACCACTGGAATTCATTGTTAGTATCATATCAGTAGCAATAATATTTCAAAAAAAAAAAAAAATCAAAACCTGACGGAGTCGTGTTAAAACAGAATAGCGACCATTATAA
>JABUQX010103402.1:0-14754 GCA_015478945.1 Trachelipus rathkii
CATTTTTAAGACATATCACGCTCATTGAAATCTTTCTTTTATATCTTGACATACGGTTAGTCTACGATCTGAACTAAAACCAAACAATGCGTGCTTAGAGAGAAATAAAAAAACAAAAAGATATATAATCAAAAAAAATTGTGCTTAATGAATAAAGAAAAAGAATGGTGTAAGCGATTAAATCCCAAAACACATGCCGTACAGTACAGTACACCACACAAACCCACCCCGCCCGCATCAAATTACGCTCAAACTTCAATATATCCTTTGTGCCTGAAATAACGAAAATAAATTGATAAACCGAAGTTCTCTCCAACCTGATTCTCTTGGAGATAAGTAAAGATTATATTTAATGTTTAAATCAAGAACAACTACAGAATATATCAACGTTTGGAACAGACACATCTCTTGGTGTAAGACCCCGATACCTCAAACAGTATTCCAAAAATTTGATGAGAGGCATCTTATACCCAGATTAAATTTCATATTCTACACTATGCATGATCTTACACAAACACGCTAGAGCCTCTAATTAGTGCGGTTTAATCCACAACATCTCTAACGGAAAGTCAAAAAGATCACGTGTGTCTAGCACATTATAAGTCCCCTGATGAGAGCGCTAAAGTCTTACAATATTGACCCGATCAATTGTAAACTATTGGGCCCCGTCACTGCAACCAAAAACCGCCGTCTCAAAAATATGTATTTATTCAGGAGAAAAACCTTAGAGAATATGCAGAATATAATAATATATATATACTGAACTACAATATTTCAATGTTTAATGTGCACTCTATTAAACAAAGAAAATAAATACTTGAATGAACAATCTCTATTAAAAAAAAATATTATTTATTAATTCTATCTTCCTACAGAACTTCTTAACACACACACGTCAGCAATGTGAATATTTATTAATCATTTCTTTAATGTGCAACCCCTGCACAGTCAAAAAAAAAGAAGAAAAGATTAAAGTTTTATGGTGAGAAAGAAATAATCGTAATGTTTCAGTGAGTAGCTATGTCCTGTGGAACACTTACATATCACATTCGCCATTTTAATACTAATGTGAATGCAATAACACTAAACAAGTAATACTACTAATCAATATCTAACGCGAACCATTCTTGCTACTAGAAACGCTATCAGATTTCTACCATAAATGTATAAAAGAAACACCACAAATTTATTCCTTGTAGTGATTGCGAATCCAAATTTAAATGAATGGAAGTTAAAGAAATTCAATATATTACCAATTTTTTTAATTAAAAAAAATTACCTTAAAAAAAAAAACACATTAATTCAAGAGTACTTGGGGATAAAAGTGGCTACACACATGAGCTGTTCATCGAACTTTATATGACGAATAGTCAAACACAGCATAAGTTGATGGGCATTTATAGCAAATATTCATTATTCTCGCTCAGTTTGCCATACACTAAATGTTTTCCATCGCTTGTTGGCAAAACAACACATTAAATGATAATGATTCGTTGTAAAAAGTTCCTCGAACACTCCATGTGTGTAGCCCCCTTATCATTCCTCTCAACAACTCGGTGATCTCCATATACCCTTCAAATGGGCAGAATTTCTAACTCAAAAAATCTACTTCTAATGAAAATAAGATCACTCAAGACTTCTATTTTTTTTTTATTTAAAAGTAGTTGGCACCTCCCAAGCAAAGCCTTATTCTATAAGGAGAACTTCTTTAGGTAATTGCTACCTAGTATCCGGACGAAGAATCAAACACTGGCTCTATGCCTCTCAACTCAGGCACTCTCCCATTGTGTCATATTTCCTAGAATTTTTTATAATCATAAAGTGATCAACATTTACATTTTCTCCATGAAACAATTTCGAACTTGAACAAAATCTTGTACAACTGACAAAAGTTAAAGTAATAAAAATTTTAATTTTGCATTCTGTACATTCACACAATAGGAAATATAGGGAAGGACTTACCACAGTTTCGGAGACATGCAACAATTCTTCTTGATGACGATGAAACTTTAACCCTACGAATTGGTGCCAATGATCATATCCAATAATTTACATTAATTTACTCCTCTTTTTAAATTGTAATTTAGGTGCCCAACTCCTTTAGTCTCTTCAAAGGGAAGGAAAGAATACCCACTCATTGGGAGTCAACATCCACAAACCCCATACAAAAATAAATAAATAATTTGGTACCAAAAGAACACTTATTCACAAATATTTTGAGATTTAAAACTTTTTTTTTTTTTTTTGAGAGTCTATACTACCAGAAGTTATCCACGGCTCACGGAGGAAGCGGCCTTGCCGGAACGAACCCCTTCCGGGGAAGACTCCTAGACCCAACACTAAGAATGGTCAACAAAATGGCAGTATAAAATCTCAGGTTGGGAGAGTAGGTCACCGTAAATAAAACAGATATGAAAAATAGCATAAAAGTAAGGCGACATCCGAGATGTGACATCTGACTTCAGGCGGTTGCTCGGTGCGGGTTACGCAAAAAAAGGGGAGTGTATTGTGCCGAAAAGAGTCCGGGCGGTCACGGTCAAGAACAGATGGCCAACGGGAAGGGGCAGAGTAACGAGGAACGAGCAGAACTGAACAAGCAGGCGGAGGGTTCCCTCGATATGCTAATGTGTCAGTCGCATGAACGCGAGGCGGCGTGCAATGACCTGTTTGAGATGATCGGACCAATTCGGACAGCACGAGTTCTCACCATTCAACCTCCAGGCACTCACCGGAGTGTGCGAACCTGGTATGCTGACTGTACGATAGGAAGGGGTTAGCCCGCCCCCCACGGCTTTTTTCACGAGACTTAAAAGGGGGTTGGGCGTGGAAAATGTAATGTACGGTTAGCCATTGCTCCGAATCTACTCATGCGTGTTTCTACCCCAGCACTCACTTTGCCGATAACACAATTTAAATCCCTGCACAGCAGGAAAACATAGAAGGAAGGCGACAAGTCGAGTTTGGGGGAATGTGGTTCTAATGCAAAAACTGGATAGAAGGTATTAGTCAGAGACAAGCATTGACCATTAGACGAGACGAAACATGAACGACCTCCTATGCCAGGTGAGGGACAGTATCAGTGCCCGTCCACTTCCTAGTTCAGAGGATGTTATATATTAAAAGGAAAAATAATATATAATAATATATCTGACGACATATTTTTGAAGGATTGAGTGTGTCTCAAATTTCACGTCGCAATGCCCAGTCCCGATGCAGAGCATGCTTTCTAGGTGGATGTGTTCTTATGTCACAAGATGACGAGTATCGACTAAAATTAAATCTGAGAGCGCTACAGCAGGGGAGCGCACCAACACGTGAGGGTAAGGCTCGGGGCTCTTGTTTCGAATCTGGCCCGCATTCACTGCTCACCCTATAGTGTGCGTGCCATACTTGCTTTTCTTTTCCTGCGGACGCTCAAAGAAGGAATCGTCTGTAGGCGCGACCTTTACTCCCAGATCTTGGTAAACGCGGCGAAAAAAAAAGTAGATATAGGAGTAGACAGAGACATACTGAGATAAATTAACAATAAACAAGCAAGTGCGAAACCAATCAAATAATAATAATATGAATAATAAGAATAACAATTATCAATAATTAATAGTAATAATAATAAATAAGTAATAAATAGAGTCTAATAAATAATAATAATAATCATCCAGTCAGTCATTATCTTAGGGAAGCGTTAGGTTAAGGAAAAATTTTAATAAAATGAGAAATGACAAAAAACCCCCGCGGCAAATTTAAGAGTAGTTGCCATGTGGTGTTAAGAGAAAGGGGTAAAGAGAGAATAAATAGGCAGATACGAGTGAGCCAGATGCGAGGAGGTCCTCCGAGACACGCTCGGAGAATCAGCTGACACCCCTCAAAGGAGGGAGATGCAATTGAATGCAGTCGGTTGTGGTGTAAACAGCCGATGAATTACATACGTGGTGTGATTCATGAAAGGTGACTATCAGGGAAATACACCAGACTGCGGAGACTAAGAAAGAAAGAAGGTGGATTGAGTTAGTAAGAGAATCTGGACCTGAGGGAGGCTAGAGAAGACAGAGCACCGAGTGTTGGCAGAAGGGCGCGAGAAGAAAGGTGCATAGACTGAGGAGTGAACGGCCGCGGCTGTTTGGATGAGGGTATGGTTGGGTGGTCGACCTATGCCGCTAGGGATGAACCCCATGATTGAGACGACGGATGCCCTTAATAAGTAGGTCCTCGACGTCCCCTTAAAGCTTCTAGGGTGGATTTTCTCGGTACACCGACGAGTCACTCACTTAAAAGGTCGTATAAAGGGCATCGGCTTCGGGTAAGGTTGGGAACTTACGTGTTTCGACTATGCTCCCGGCACCCTCCAAATATCTTGCTAGCATCCTTTTCTAACCTGTGTCCACTACGCGTCGTCATGTCCGACAACCTACCCTTGCCTACAGGGCTCGCCTTCGGTGTTTGGATGGAGAGGGTGACGTGGCAGTGGGACACTTCCGATCCCAGGCCATGTGTTGGAGGCCATTGCGCCTCAGATGTGGTTCTCCAAAAACTGTCAGGTGCACATAAATAACATCAGATTAATAATGAGTAATAAGAGATAATTAATAGAATAAACAGCTAAATAATATCCATCTAAAATTAGATTAAAATACATTAATAGTACGATAAAGGTAGAGTGAAAGTCAAACCGCCACTGAGATGAGATACCACAACTCACATACATAATAACTAAAACACTCCGAACTGTAAAAATTAGAGCGTACATATCAACTCTCCCATATCAACAAGTGTCTAGATGTGTGTGTCTTGATTTGGCTTACTTGGGAACAAAAGGGATAAGAGGCGGAAACAGCCCCGAGTCTTGCAACCCAGGCCAGCCCAGAGGGCCAGGACCCTTTGCTCCACATGGTTGGAACATGGTCTAGAGGAAAAAGTATGACGCTCTGAGCCTCGGCAATCCATTCAACCTGACACCACCCCAAAGTGCCACGCGACACCGGCATGTCTCTATTTTAGCATGCCCCCACACGATGATATACAAAGACACCCACAAGCCTAACTGAATTCAGCAGGCTGGAACCATTGACCCACGCTCCCCAAGTCCTCTCAGTTTAGCAGCGGCAAATAGCAACCACTTAAGCCACAATTAGTAGGTAGTTACAGAACTAACTAGAACACCACACCTACAGGCTAGCAAAGACGTATGCAGTTTCCACTCAAGGCTAGTCTGTTAGGATAGTATTGGTAGTTGTTTATGTTAATTGTTGGGATGCTGTCCTTACATGTTTATAAATAACAGAGATCTGCTTATGTATTTTTGATAATGAACTGTACTAAAGTCGATAGCGCTTTACTTTTTCAATGATAATATATGACGTTCGCCGTACTTGAAGAGATTTCTGATCTGCTACTAAGCAACAAGCATCATTAGAGTCTGTTAAGTATTTTTGTTTGTGTTGATTGCCTTATTTAATGTGAATTATGAGTTTGCTCACTTGAACAGAATGCTTTCTAAGCATCAAAACATCATAGTGTTACAAGTGTCAGAAACTTTGTTTTTGCGCATTATTTTACCCCCTACTCAGTGTTCTGAATTCGAATGAGATTCGACCCGTCTTAGAACAGATTAGTGCTTCTATGCAGTCGAATATCAAAAGCTATTTACTACAGTATTCATTACAGTTATTCATTTTAGATACAGTTATGAGTTTCCTTCAATGTAGATAAGTAGTAAGACTGATGGTTTAATGGGTGAAGAGAGCTTAGTGCAATGTAACTTTTATATATAATGAACAAGTAAATGGAGTTTAAAGGTATTTAGGTATATAATATATGTTGCAGAACCAGGAAACCGGATGATGGTGCAGTGTTATAGCAAAAAGTTGTGAATGCGGTAAGGAAGGTAGCATGCGTGCAAATAATGAAATCGCGTTAGGCTGTGGAAATGGTTCAAACCCTGAGAACAGCGCTTGAAGGGGTCTATCTCATCGAGAGGATCATGACCTGTAGTGTTTAATGAATATAGTAGTGAAACTATGCGTTGTAGAATAAGAAATATAGATCTAAGGTAGCAATCTGTTCAGACGAAAATCTTTAGGGGCAAGCCGAATTGATATGTGGAGAAGAATTTGATAACTGTAGAATGAAAGTATGTTAGAATGTATTGTTGTGGTGTGAAGGAAGCAGTCAAATGAAAAGAGGAAAAACATCATGTGCTCATGTTCTAACTTTAAGCGATGTGGTTAGGTCATTATGGAAAGGAGTAATGGATATAGTCGGTTGGTTTTAGAGGAATGTATAGTGGTAGTGTGCTGGGAATCGACTGGAGACCGAGGAAAAAGTGGGATGAGTCAGTATGAGGAATGTACGAAGGAGAAGACATGAAGTGTTAGGCAAATGTCTAGGCTCGAGAAGCATTGATGTGAATTTTGATATGGAGTATCGGGTTGTGGTGGCAGGAATATGGATATGGGAGAAGAATCATCGTACCTACGAGCCGCCGCCACGGCATGTGTGCGGCGATCGCAACCCTACATTGACGAGATACCATTGTGAAGACGGTCACCGTCACTGAGGGTACTCAACACGTCTGTGCACCGCTAGGGTTAATTTTTTTGGACTGCCGACCGAGCTTTTCTCAATGCGGTATCCTTACACTTTTTCAGTCAAAAAACATAAGAACTAACTTTAAGTTAATAAAAAAGTAAAAACAAAGAAAATTAATAGTATACTATATACACTCCTGAAGTGGTATAAATCGCTCTGACCGTTCTATACTGAGTACGATGCTAGGTGATTGATTTTCAGCCACTCTTGTGAACTTCTTCAGTTTTGAGAGAGAAGAGGAGTCAGCTAAAATGTGGAATATTTGTCCGTACATACGTGCTAAAATCGGAAAAATAAACAAAGTATCAAGTGAGGTATCTTGAATCTCAGAGAGGAAAGTCGCATGGCTCCGCGTACTCAAAATCCTCTTTTTCACCGAATTCTGAGTTGAGATTCCTACTGAATGCGGTACTCTGTCACTTGTTACACTCGAATGTTTCCTATAAACCGCGACTCTCTTTTCTTTACTCTCTGCTCCTCATACCTTTTTCTAGATTGTCTGAATACCCCGATAATATATTTAGGAAGACCTCTGGGAAGATAACAAGAAAATGCCCTCACTTTATCCAACTTACTGTGTATCAGTGTCTACTCTCAGGAGATGTTGGAAGATGGATAATTTTCAATTTCTATCTTTGTGAAGCATTTAAAGAATTGATATGTTTCCAACCTCCTGCTTTCGTGATTCATCACTAATTCAAATTACTATCAAATGTTGATACCTATGTGTACATACGTCCGCTCATAGAATCCATCACCCGGCCACTTCGAGAAAAATTCGTTTCAATGTACAGCTATTTCCAATATATTGGAAGGGAGTAACACTCCTCATCTAGATCGCACACTCCTTAGTTGTTGAACGAGCGTAATTTATATCAATCGAGGAATTTCAGTTGTCACTGTGAAATCAATAACGTTTTGAAAATTCAGCGAGAACACCCATGAATCTCCCGTAAGAGGTCTACCTCTAGTAATCGCTACTTTCTGCCATTTGAATACTCAGCCTCAATTCATATGTATAACGCTATTGCATCTAAAACATGTCTGCGAGTTTGGAGTCGCAAATTAAGAGTAGATATCGATTGTCAATTATCAAAATTGCTTTCAGACACACTTAGTTTTCCTAGAGATAACACTTCTGGAGAACTTTCACATGAAACCTGGTGGAATGACCAGCAAATCTGGCATGCGGATCGCACATGTCTACACCTATCAGCGTTGCTCTAGTAACACTACCGGCAGACCTTAATAATCCTATGTATTATGACAATTACAAACGGATATACCTCGCCTGATATCACGTGAAAAAACTTCCATCAGGATAAGACGAAGAGCAGCTTTGCGGACTACTTTCCCAAGTCACAGTCATATTACTAAGACGTTGGATTAATTGCTAGTTCTCGCGTAAGGTGAGCATCTCGATGTGATTTGGAAGAAAGTTGGAGACTGATAGTACTCTCCTTCTCGAAATTCTCGCGAAACATAGGCGATGGTTGACTAGAAGCTGGTTCATCTAAAACTATTGTTGTCCCATCAACTACTAAAATCTGAGAAGGCGTGGGCTCGAGTAACTGACTATTTGGAAGAGATTTATCACTAATAACAGCTTCTGCCGTTTTTTCAGTAAGTGTACTCAACTTCAAATCTATAACTGACGGTGAAGGTGCAAAATTCGAACTTTCTGTGGAAGATCCTTCACCTTCAACCTCTTCTATTTCTCTCTTTAGAAGAGGCGGTTCAGGTAAATTTTCTGCCACAGGCTGAGTGCTACTACTATCTACTGGTGCTTCAATATTGTTTTCATACGACCAATCACTAATATATTCACTACCATTGTCTTCTCCCTCATTGCCACTACCATTGTCTTCTCCCTCATTGCCATTGCCTTCATTATTTCCCATTTCTTCTTCATTTTTACTGTCTTTATTTGAAAGTTTCAAATTTAGCTTTTGCTTGTCTTCTAATGGAACTAATTTTTCCACTTCAATCTCTGTTTTCCCTTCAGAAGGCTGTCTTGTATCGAGAGTTTGAAATTCCTCTTTATTATCGATAGGAACCTGAAACCTTTCTTTATTAATTGGAACTTGAGATCCCTCTACATTATCTGTGGGAACCTGAGGCCTTTCTTTATTAATATGGACGTGAAGTTCTTCTTTACTAACAGGAATCCGAGATTCCTCTGCATTATATGTGGGGGTCTGAGATTTTTCTTTATTAATAGAATCCTGAAGTTTTTTACTAACAAGGTCCTGAAGCCCCTCGTTATTATCAACAGGTACTCGAGATCCCCCAACATTATAAGTGGAAGTTTGAGATCCTCCTTCGTTAAAAGGAACTTGAAGTTCTTCTTTATTCACAGGAACCTGAGATCCCTCTTTATTATCAATAGGAATTCTAGATCCCTCTACGTCCGATGCGGGGACTTCAGGACCTTCTTTATTAATAGGGACATGAAATTCTTTATTGGTAGGCACTGGAGACCCCTCTTTATTAGTGATGGGATCAGGCGATTTTATTTTATTATCAATTGGAACCTGCAAACTTTCCTTAATGCTAAAAGGGGCATTAGTTTCTTCTTTAATATCGATACTTTCTACTTCGTCCTCACTTTCATCTTTAAGGGAAGGATCCGTTATTTCCTCTTCACCTTTAGAAGAAAGTGCTTTAAGGGCTGCATATTCTGCATCTTCTATACTTAAAGGAACTTCATCTGAAGAGATATTTTCATTAGTTGAATCTATGTCTGTATTTGCAGAACTGGGATTAGTTTCTCCATTACTGTCAGTAAGGGCAATATTTTCGTGACTTGTATCATCTGACTTTGGGCCCTCTGGTTTATTTGAAGATTTATTTCCAGTTGGTACCAAGTAATTTAATTTATCAGTTTTTATGAGAACTTTTTCTTCTTTGACAAATTTTTTTGGAATGTAACCAACCCTTCCTTCGATCTGAAATATAAAACAAAAATATTTAAAAAAAATATAATAATAAAAATTATCAATATAAATTAATAGGACGATTTGATATATTCAATGTAAATGGTAAATAAAGGTAATAGTAAACATATTTGAGATCCAATGATGATATTTTATACAATGCTTATTTCACTACCTTGACTCGAAAATGACCAATCTTAGAACACACACATCAAAAATATCTGTCGGTTAAATTTTAGAAAATGTGGAGTCCGTTTACGAGTTGCAAAACAAATTTACCAGGACCTGCAGCATGTATACTGGAACATGGTGAACTCTCAGCTTTCAACATCCAAAAAATTACAATCTACCGAGAATATGAAAATTTCTATCAAAAGGTGTCCTACTGTCCTCGATTTTTTTACTAAGCTGTCACAATTGTTATTATTATTAAACATCTATGTCGCACAGACCGAAGTGGAAAATAACGAATATCATTACTGCTGGAAATAGTACTGAATTAGATTAAGAGTGCTGCGACACTCATTACAGGCTTAAGAGAAGCCTGAGTTATAGCTCCTCGCGATGAGAGGCTGTTCTACAACTGCAAATATGTCGACGGCAGTTAGCTCAGAACAAGTTGTCCAGTTTTATTGGCAGCATTCTTTATGAAAACCAAATGGTAGGGAGGTCTAAATCAATGTCTTCTCTAATAACTCATGTCAGAGCACTACATCGTTTCCTTTCAGGTAATGATAATAACAATGGTAGTGTACAAACAATGAAATGCAAAGCTTTGGAAAAACATTAATTGACTTTATACATTTTTGATTTGGATTAATTTTTATTATATGTTCACCTGCGTATGTTGTTAGCACGCAACTACCTGAAATTCCCATAAGAGTGTAAGCATCGAACGCGTCTTTGTACTGCAAAAAGAAACTGTAGAAAAAGCTGATCGAAAGTGAATTATTATCAGGCCTAAAGTAAGAGATGCGGAAATATAATTAGCACTCTACTAGAGTCGAAATTGTGACACAGATAATTGACAGAGTGCCTTTGAGAATGTGCTGAACAGTGTATTATACTCGAGCACACATCAAGAAAAAGACTCAAGTAAGCCCTCAAGTCATGTAATGCCAACACATGTCAAGCTAGATCTACAAGAATCTGGCCATTGCAGAAAGATTTTTAAGCTACCGGCATACTCAACGAGCCAATAAAAAGCTAATGGAGGACAGACCAACCAATGAGAGAAATATTGAAAGAACATCCAATACCAAAAACCAAAGAAGAAAGGGATCTAATTTAAACAATTGCTCCGAATAATTACTCTAAGTAAGAACCCAAGATCAATTTCTCTTAAGGATACAGAAGTTTTTCAGTATATTGTATTGTAGTAAGAAAAAGAAAAATTCTCATAATATCGAATTTATTAAGCAATCGCAAAGAGCTTCCTGCTTCAGTCAGCATATACAGAGACTTTTCTGAAAGCAGGTAATAATATGAAGAGGGAAACAGATCACAACATACAACACTAAACATGAAGAATGGTGGTGGAAAATGGCAGTTTGTGAGTTCTGTGTTGTGGAAAGAGAATTGAAGAGAGGTGAGAGAAGATGTCGTGCAGAGTCTGATGAGTGTACTGTGGGCACAGACGCATGATATGGTAGGATTTTGTGTGTATTGTGGAGTAATAGAATTTCTAATGCTCTATAACCTGTAAGTTTTGGAAAAGGTCAAACTGGGTATGTCAGGTTGTGACATATGGTTCCATCTTGAGGGTAATGTTGATAGAGTGCGACCTTTTCTGGGGTAATTAATCTGACATTGATTGTTTGAGATGAGGGTGAGCAGGAGCTTCAGATTGATTGCGTTGAGGTTAACCTAAATGGTTGGAAAGGTAATCCAAACAAGGATCGGATAACAGGTGGCTTGGATGATGATGAGATGGTAGGAAGGTGATTTATTCTGTAGAATGAGACGGTAACTTAGATGTGTAACAATACCCTTCTTTAAAGCACAAGAATTCAATAAGTATACTAGAGTTCGGTGATCGAAGTGAAAAGTAATGATTGATTTTTGTGTTGTTGAAGGAAAGATCGTTTAAAGCGTGTGTTGGGATGTTAAAAGTCTAGCTGAGGGGGTTAGGAATGGAATTATCCGGTCCTTATATTATTATGTTATTTTACCTAAAATTAAGTTAGTGGGGGCGTTGGAATGAGAGAGGAAACGTGAAAGGAAGGAAGGTGCCGCGAACCGCTACGAATTAAAGAGTGACAAGTTTACAATAGAGTAATGGTCACTCCCCTATAAATGATCGAATCGGCCCATTACTGTATGAGAGCAAAAAGAGGCATAAGAAGTATGTGCACACAGGAGGAGTAGCGAGTGTCATAACGTTCGCAGTTGGTAAAGCAGTGTGTTACCACCAGAAAGTGCAAAAACACCCCAACAGCCAATCCGCATTAGGTTGACGAAACAGAGTCACCCACAAGGGTGGATATTGAAGTCCCCCAAGGCCAACAAGGGCTGAGGAGGTTTCGAAACAGTCCGAAATGATCCTCTCTTGTGTAAATGCAACTAGGCGCCAGGTAGACAGAGCACAAAGTAAACGGGGAATCGAGTGGTACGGGCAGCTAACCGCTGCAACCGTAGTTGGAAATGGGGATATGGGTGACAAGGAACGATGATTCGTGGTAACAGAATGCCGCCCACCCCTATCATTAGTGAGTATTTTGGAAAGCGAGGGCACCTATATTTGGATGGCGGCAGAAAAGCACGGTTACGCAGTTGCAATTTCTTGGAGGCAGATGGCCTTTGGAGTATACAATTCAATAAGTATAACGCAATCTTCGAAGTTTGGGTTAGTAACCACGGCAGTTTCCATTGAAGAAAACTTAGTCTTTGAAGAAAGCAGACGAAAGCGATCAGTCCGCAATGCGGTTCAGTTACAATCGTTGATATGCGATGGGCGTCGCTTTCTTTTAGAAGCAACGCGACGATCGAAAGCGGGGTCAGTAGATGGCCTGAGGGACGCTTTAATAAGCCCGGGGATGAAGGAAGGTCATGGAGAATGTGACACTGAGGTTTTTTATCTGAATAGAGAATGGTCGCTTCTCCCCACAGGGAGGTAGACCCCCGTCAATAAAGACGGGCTAGAACCAATCTCCACATCAAGAGGGTCTCAGAGAAGATCGTCTCCAACGGGGGAGACAAGGAACCCCAATATCGTCCAGGACGGGCGTAGATGGCACAGGTGTATCTCACCGCTGAAGATTCGTGATGGAC
Source organism: Trachelipus rathkii (assembly GCA_015478945.1). NCBI lineage: Eukaryota > Metazoa > Arthropoda > Malacostraca > Isopoda > Trachelipodidae > Trachelipus > Trachelipus rathkii. The sequence goes on from JABUQX010103402.1 coordinate 12,792, forward strand.
GGAATCTCATCATGGATGGCAAGAGGAGGAATCAGACAAGGAACGGGGAAGGAGGCCCTAAGCACATCCTCACAAAGTTCAGTGTCCTGCAGGGGAAGCCCAGAGAAGGACAGCGGAGCCGAGGCAGGGGAGGATACAGTGGTATCACCACCACTCCGGAATCCCCCGAACAACAGGGGACTCGGACTCCCCGTGAGGGAGCACAAGAGGTACAATGAAGGGGGTGGGGGGTGGGACCTGGATCCCAATTTGGGGAACCTCAGAAGATGTAGAGTCGGTGGTAACATTCATTGGTATATTAGAGTAGGACTCGTAATCGCTTGAATAAGGAACTGGAGGGTTGGATGCAGAAGCAAGGCCCGATAAACTATCTGGGATAGCCGAAACAGACGGAATGCTTTCCACATCACCATGGCGTTTCGAGCGACGGGCACGTTTGGGCAAACCACCAGGAGACCCGGTCGGACGGGCAGAAGGCGAGGATTTTAAGAAATCTGTCGCCGACTAGTGAAAAGAGTAAATACGCGCCTCGAAGGAGAGGCACAACGTTTAGGAAAGTCACATACTAGAAGAAGGTTCAGCGGTTTCCCCAGGAGACTAAGGAGCCCGGACGTTTACTTTGGAAATAGTCGCAAAGGAGAGTCATGCATAGGCAGAACCAGGGGAGGCTTCCAAATCCAGAAGAACGAGAAATTGGGGGCATACAACCTGGTGACGGCATGAACTTCAGCCGAGCTCACACCATAGGAAATGGATGTAAGGATGGGAGTTGTGATGAGCGACAGTACTGATCATGTCGGGAGAATGCGGGGGGCAGTTTATTGCAGAGTAGAAATGTGCAACCAGTAGTGGGTACAGTATCCGATCGAGGGAGCTGCGAAGTACGTAGAGGCGCCGGAGGTGCACGAGAGCGATGGGAAGGTTGGGCGGTAGAAACCGGTCTAGTCGCAGCAGCAAAGGAGAGAGGCAAGTGTGGAAGTTTCTCCCTAGCGCGAAGAGAGGCCTCACGGCGATTGGGCTTGTGTATGGTACACTGTTCAAGAACCTCCTTTTCCAAAAGAAAAGAGGGACAGTGCACAGATGACGCCTGATGAGAACCCTTGCAATTCGGGCAGCAAGGTGGGTTTTCGCACGGAGTGTGTCACCACACCTCGGACAGATGAACTGCGGAGATATACAATATTTTTAAGGATGGCCAAATTTATGACATTTGAAACATCTAATTGGGTGCGGGATGTATGGCCGGACCCAGTGGACGGTGAAACCGATCTTCACCCTGGTCGGAGGGAATAGTACACTAAAAGTGAGAAGAAGACGAGGGTTGGACACAGTGGGAGTCTCCTTATGAGGAGGGAACCGGTAGACATTTGTGACCGGAATATGTCGCTAGCTTTGTAAAATGTTCGAGAATGGCCTCAGGATCATCGGAACGGACCTCCGGAGCATACACTGTTCCTTTAGACGTATTGCGAACATCGCCCGGCGTGGAGACACAACCGGAAGGTCGCCAAAATATGAAAGAGAAGCAATAATGACTCTGATGTCGGAGGCGGCAGGAACGAGGAGAGACATTCTACAATGGAAAGTCACCTGATGATCGGTCGAACTGAGAACGTAGTCTAACGCGTCACCGAGGACGAGATGGCTACGAGACGTGAGAGGTTGTGAAGTCGGCGAACTAAGATAAAAGTACAAAGGATAGGTGTCATTAGCGGTCGCACCCAGCGGAGGGTCCGAGAACGGAAACAGTTCAATAGGTCGAGGCGTATGGTAGCGAGTAGGCGGGCTCAGCGGGTGAGGAAGCCCGATTCCTCTGGTGACGCAATTGATGAGGTAACGCTGGTACAGATAGCGACACAGCCTCACCAGAAAGATGAGGAGGGTCGATTAATAAAGCTGGAATCTGAGGTGTAAGGAGGTTCGCTGGATGATGGTGAGCAGCACGAACTATTTCGTCTACTAG